>NQWY01001108.1:0-13883 GCA_019425655.1 Rhizophagus prolifer
TGTACGAGCGGTTTAAAAAAATAGGTATTTCTGCCAATGATGAGTTGAAAGTGAGTGACAGGTTCAAATGTGGATTTGGATTCAATGGCTATGTGGCATCCTTGCCTCAGAACCACGATTTTCAATCGGCTCTTAAGTCTCCGCCCATTGTGGAACCTTACAATGCTGAAGCTCAGCGATACAACAAATTGCCCGAAGGGCTTGGTGGAAGCGATATCGATAATCCGTTGTTGACCGTGCAGGGACAAAAATATACCAGTGTGGCTTCCGAATATAATTTTGTACCCACTATTTTTGCTGAATTCAACGTACTTAAGAGTCTTAGTTTCAGAGTTAACTATTATTTAAACTTCTACACCAAGCAACAACGGGGCTATTCTCCGCATACCGAAGAATACAATGTGGCGACAAAGGAATCTGAGGTAAGGAATGATCTAACGTCTGTCACACAGTTCAGTAATCAGAACATAAAACTTCAACAAGAATATCTGTTGACTTACAAAAACAGTTTCAAGAAACACAGCCTAACCCTGCTGGCAGGATTGACCACCCATTCGGAGAATAATACAGAACAAACAGGCTTTATTAGGCAATATGCTTACGGTGAAGCTATTCCTTATGACAAACGCTTCTGGTACTCCGGTGCTTTTCCTTATGGCGATCCGGGCACGCGTACCACTGGCTCAGATCAATATATAAAACGGACTGTTTCATACCTATTCCGTGCCTTATATAATTTTGATGGAAAGTACATGGTCAATGCCTCTTTCCGGAAGGATGGTTCCACAGCTATTTCTCCAAGCCACCGTTTTCAGAATTTCTGGGCATTGGGCGGAGCCTGGTTGATGACTCAGGAAAATTTTATGAAAGAGCAGAATGTATTGAACAATCTTAAACTAAAAGCCTCCATCGGACAACTTGGAAACCAATATACTGGAACTGATCCTCTTTATAGATACTTATACCTTCCTACTTATGAGCCAGGAGTTAGTGCAGTGTTTGGGGATAGGACTGTTTCTGCGTTAAGAGTTCCTTTTCATCCAGATAAAGGCTTAAAGTGGGAGACGGTTATTTCTTATGAAGCTGGTTTCGAGGCAGATTTGCTTCAGGCAAAGCTGCATGTTGAAGGTAACTACTATTACCGCAAAACAAACGATCTTTTAACCATCATTACCGATCAGACAACCGGTGACAAATATGGTAAGAATGCAGGTTCTGTACGTTCAAAAGGGCTAGAATTTGTTGCCACATGGAGCGCAAAAACACTTGGTAATAAGTTGAGCTATTCACTTTCCGGCAATATCTCCACTATAGGAAACAAGGTGTTGACTGTGTGGCAAAAAGGGTATAAATATACAGAAGGCAGGGGACAAAGTATCTCTGAAGCGGGTTATCCCATTGCCCGGTTTGTAGGATTCAAAGTGGATGGAATCTATCAGGATCAGGAAGAAATCAAAAACGGTCCCGATGTATCTTCTCTTGGTATATCACCCGGTCCGGGCGATTTCAAATTCAAGGATGTTAGTGGCCCTGATGGAAAACCGGACGGAAAGATTGATGATAATGACAAAACTACCATAGGGGATCCTACGCCCAAATTCATCTATGGTGTGTCGGCCAATGTATCCTTCAAAGGTTTTGATCTGAACATTGATCTCCAGGGAGTACAAGGTAATTCTTTGTGGCGCGACTGGGGGAATGAGGGAGCTGGCGTAAATATCTACAATTTTAGAGCAGCACGAATGGGGCGCTGGACTGGATTGAACACTTCTAACATGGAACCAAGGGAATATACCGTTTCCGGATGGAACAATCTGCAATCTTCCTATTTTATAGAGGATGGAAGCTATTTGAGAATCCGCAACGTGGAGCTCGGCTATTCTTTGCCTAAGTCTATTGCTCAGAAATTGAATCTGGTTTCCTGTCGGTTATTTATAAGCGGGCAAAACCTGAAAACGTGGAAACACAATTCTGGATTCACTCCAGAGGCCACAGGGGAAGCCCTTAAGTTCGGTATTGATAATGGCGGATACCCTGTCCCGGCAATTTATACCACTGGTTTGAATCTTACTTTCTAAAACATAAAACACAAATAAAGTCCTGAAAATTATGAAACAAAATATGATTTTTAGTCCGTCGCAAATAACCACGATTGGAGGAAACCCATTGAATGCTCCATTTTACCTGATGGAAAAATTTAATCGAATGAATATAAAATGTTTGGCTGTGCTGTTCCTTACTATTCTGTTGACCGGATGTAGCGATTACTTGGATGTAAAACCCCTTGGTAAGGCTGTTGAAGGAGAATTGGAAGCCAGCGAACTGGAAGGAAAGGCATTTGGCCTGTATTCAGACTTTCGTGGGGATGATGCCTCCGGGACAGATAATTTTGGAGGGGTTACCGGTTTGCCTTTTGCCTTTATGGCTTCTATTCGTAGCGACGATGCTGTCAAAGGATACGTGGAGAGCAATACAGCCTCTTACGAATCGGCCGGAGATCAGTACAAATACGATGTGAACGACACCTGGCTGGTTGCCCAATTTTGGGGAGATCATTACAAATTTATTATACAATGCAACGATTTGATTCATTATGCCGATTCTTTAAAGTTAACAGACGAACCTTCATTGCTAAATGTAGCCGAAGCGAAGTTTTTCAGAGCATACGCTTTTTTTGACTTAGTACGCACTTTTGGCGATGTTCCTTTGGTTTTGTCAGAGAAATCAAGCCTAAGTAATGCGACTCCGAAGTCCACTGTTTCCGAAGTTTATGCTCAAGTGGATCAGGATTTAGCATTCGCAGCACTTCATTTGCCCGTAAAGTCAAAGTGGGAAGACACTTATCCTGGGCGATTGAGCATCGGTGCTGTCAAAACGTTAGCAGCAAAGACTCAGCTTTACCGTAAAAATTGGGCTTCCGCATTATCATTATGTGAAGAAGTGATTAACTCAGGACAATATTCTTTGTATTTAGACTACAAAACCATGTTTGAAGAGTCGGGTGAATTGTGCAGCGAATCGATACTTGAAGTGCAGAACTTTGTGAACGAGAATGGATCCCTTGCCTATTTTGGCGATTTTCCCGAACGTACTGGCATACGGGGTGCTGGGGTTTTCAATCAAGGCTGGGGATGGAACACACCAAGCGAGGCCTTAGTGAATGCTTATGAAACAGGTGATCCTCGGAAAGAAGGTACTGTGTTGTTTCGAGAAGGCTCTGACGGATATGGAAATACGCTTCCTGAGAGTTTGCAGCTTCCTTACTGGAATAGGAAAACTTATGGCAACCCTGCAAGGGCGAAGAAAACCAATTACCGGAAGGCTGTTTGGATGAATGTTCGCATTCTTCGCTATGCAGATGTCTTACTGATGGCGGCTGAAGCTGCAAATGAGTTGGGTGGGACAGCAAATGTGACAAAGGCTTTAGGCTATTTGGAACAAGTGAGAGCGCGTGCCAGAGGAAAAAATAGTATTCTTCCAGCAGTCACTACAACCGATAAATCCCTCTTGCGTACAGCGATCAAGCATGAAAGAAGGGTAGAATTCGGGATGGAGTTTGAGCGTTTCTACGATTTGGTTCGCTGGGGAGATGCGTTGTCTGTACTTGGTTCATTGGGGTATACGGATCGCTGCCGTTATTATCCCATTCCTCAAAAAATATTGACACAATCAAACGGCATTATCACTCAAAATCCTGAATGGAAATAATAAATCATTTATTCATTTATTTAAAATTAAAAACATGAAAAAGAGTTTTTATATTGGCATCCTGCCATTGTTATTTGGTGTTGCTACAGTATGTTTCACTTCTTGTGGAAAAGATGATCCAGTGCAAGAATCCAAAGCGATTGCTCCCACAGTGAGCGCTCTAACGATTGACGTGAAAGGTTCTGTGTCATTTACTGACAATTCGACTGGCGTTCAATCCCGCACTTGGACGTTTCCAGGTGGAACGCCTGCTACTTCTACGGAAGAAAAACCAACCGTCACTTTCAATTTTGAAGGGCCGGTAATTGTCACCTTGGTTGATAAATTTACGGATGGGACAACTAAGGCTCAGACACTGAAAGTACAAGTAGGGACAGAGCTTATGCAAAGGTATTCTGCTGGTTTTGAAGGTGACACATGTCTTGTTATTTGGTCTTATTGGTGCTCAACGAAAGCAGATAGTGCTGCTTATCAAATCAGTGTTGACAAAACGGGTGGAGCCAACGGAAGTTCAAGGTGTTTGAAAATCGTAGTGAATTCTCCGGGTCATGAAATCCAGCTCTTCTCGGTGCCTAAATCCGGTGTGGTAAATGACTTTAGTCTTGGTCTGTCTGCAACTCAAAAATATAATTTTAGTTATTGGGTGAAGAGTACCGATTTTATAGGATATGTTGACTCGGATCACAACAACGGCCAGTTTAACCACGATGTGGTAAGTAAATCGTCGGACGACAAAGTGGTGGCTAACAGGCAAGATTGGAAGGATTATGCTTGGGGGAATATGGCTATTAGTAGTACTTGGACGCAGGTGACCCAAAGTTTTGGACCCAAAGATTATTATAAGGGAGAGAGAACTAAAAACGGATACGCATTTTTCAAGCTGATCCCTACCAAAGTCGGAACACTTTATATAGACGAAGTATCCATCAAGCCTGCGGCAAACTAAAACTGGAGTAATAAATTTCTTACATAAGAGAATATTTGGCAAAAGGAGATTACCTGGTCTTTTATAAAGGTGGTTAGGGCGTATGGCTATCTTCTTTTGCCGAGATTCTCGAGGTGTTCTTTTTTCCGTTTTATGAATGATTTTTGATTGAGGTAAAAATATGAAATCTATGCAAAAAAGATATTTGTTCAGACCTTTGGTTGGCATGCTTTTGACTTGCGTTGCCTTTTGGAGTTGTCACCATAATGAATCAATAGATCCTGTTCCCTTATCAGTGAAGTCCAAGAGTGTTGATGGAAGTTTGTTTTCAAAAAGCAGTTTGTCGGGAGTTTCGTTGCAGCCCGTCTTCAAAATTTCATTTTCGCATCCCTTGGATAAAGCCGAAGTAGCTGAAAACATTAGCTTGGAAAAAAACACATTTAGTGGTAGTAACACTTCTGTTGCCACGTCGTGGTCGTTAGAAAACAATGATAGTGTATTGGTAATTCGTCCGAATGCTGCATTAGATTATTTGAGTTGTTATGAATTGAATCTTTTGACGAATCTAAGATCTAATAACGGAGGAACTCTCTCGTCGGAACAGAAAATGAAGATACAAACCATAGTGAACCCTTCAGATAAGCGTCCACGCATCTCTGATGAAGCTTTACTTGACACTATACAGAAGGCGACATTTAATTACTTCTGGACTTATGATAGCGAAACCAGTGGTCTTGTTCCAGACCGGAACACAGCTGGTAAAGACTACTGTGCTATTGGAGCCACTGGTTTCGGTATCATGACTATACCTGCTGCTATAGAAAGAGGCTTTATTAGCCGTACTTCTGCAGATGAAGCAAATTTAAGGAGTGATATCAATGCCTTGTATCAGAATGTTGACTGGACATATTACACGAAAGGAGGTCAAAACGCTCTTTTTTGGTCTTGGAATCCTACAGGAGGGTGGGGTATTAAACTTGCCGGATGGAACGAGACGCTTATTTGTTATGTTCTTGCAGCTTCTTCCCCAACGCATTCTATTGAGAAGGCTGCTTACGATCAGGGGTTTGCCGGAAATGGTTGGATGAAAGATGGTACTGACTATTATGGATATGTACTTCCTTTAGGCAGAGCAGGAGATTCTGGTGGGCCTTTGTTTATTTCCCAATTTTCTTTTTTGGGTATTAATCCTAAGGGTTTATCAGACAATTATGCAGATTATGAACTCCAAACGTCCAGACATGCCCTGATAAACCAGGATTATTGTAAACGCAATCCTAAGGGTTATCCTAAGGGTTATTATACTTACTCCGAGAATTCTTGGGGACTCACCGCAGGGGCAACAAGTAGTAGTGGTTATCAATCGATGAGTCCTGTGAACGACTTAGGATATGTTCTGCCTTCTGCCTCGGTTGCATCATTACCTTATGCCTCGGACAAATCAATGAAGGCAATCAAATATTTTTACTACACTATGGGGGATTTATTATGGACAAAATATGGATTTGCAGATTCCTTTAGTTTGGATGAATATCCTTATTGGGTGTCATCTGAAGTATTTGGGTACGACCAGCTGAATATGTTTATTGCAATTGAAAATTATCGGTCAAACTTGATCTGGAATTTATTCATGAGTTGTCCGGAAATTAAGGCCGGAATGAAAAAGCTTGGATTTAGTGCCCCATATCTATGATTCGCAAATATAATGCTATGAATACCATGAAATCTTTGTTATACATATTCTTTAGCTTAGCAGTAGCTCTTCTTTCGTGCAGTAAGGATGTTGAATCAGCTGTCTTGAAAGTTGAAACAGTAAAAGCTGGAACAATTTCCACAAACGAGGCAATACTCACAGGTAATATTGTGAACGATGGAAACTTACCCGTATCAGAATCTGGGGTTTGCTTGAGCCAAAGTGCTTCGCCAACAACTTCAAGTGCTACTTTCGTCACGAAACCGATTCAAGGAAAGGGGGAGTTTTCGATAACAGTATCCGGTTTGGATCCAAACACGACTTACTATATCAAGGCTTATGCCATTTCGAATAATGTTATTTACTATGGTGAGGAGGTTTCATTCAAAACGCTTTCTGTGATTACAGTTCCCGTTTTGACGAGTACGCCAGCATCAGCAGTCACAACAACTGGTGCTACATTGGGTGGTGCTATTTCGAGCAATGGCGGAAGTGATATTGTCGAGTCTGGTATTTGTTATGGGTTGAGTGCAAACCCCGAAATTGATAATTCGACTAAAATAAGCACCAATCCCTTAGCTGTAACAGGTTCTTTTTCTATAAATCTCACCAATTTACAATCGAATAAAATCTATTACGCTAGAGCTTACGCTCGTAACAGTTTGGGAGTCAGTTATGGAGTCCAAGTGACATTCAGTACCTACAGCGAGGCCATAACCTCTTCTGCGGATGTAAAGAAAGTCTTCTTTAACGGGAGTAAAGAATTCAAGATAGTCCAATTTACGGACATTCATTTCTATTCTCCAGGAGGTCACGCATACGAAGATGTCGCTTTCATAAATTCCATGCTGGATATAGAAAAGCCTGATCTGGTTGTTTATACAGGCGATATTGTGCATGAGTCAGGCTTACAGGCTGCATGGTTGAGAGTTCTTACACCGTGCATCAATAGGAATATTCCGTATGCGGTAGTATTCGGCAATCATGATACGGAGACAAATGCGACATTGAAATCTCTTTTGGCAAACAGCATTGCTGGTTATCAGAGTTCTCTTATGCAAGCTTCAATTTCAGGTGTTTCGGGCAACGGGAATTATTTTGTGCCGATTTATAGCAAAAACACTACAACAACAAAAGCGGTATTGTGGTTCTTCGATTCCCATTCATACCCATTCATATGCCAGCGAATTTCCCTCTGATGCGGGTGCTACAACCAATTATGGCTGGATCGATAAGAGCCAAGTGGATTGGTATAAAAGCCAAAGCGATCTTCAGCAAACGGCAAACAACGGAGCTCCTTATCCTGGACTGGCTTTTTTCCATATTCCGTTGCAAGAATACAAGCCGGCTTTTGATGCTCATATTTACCAACCTGTAGGTTTCAGGGGCGAAAGCGAATGCTACCAAGGTTTGAACACAGGTTTATTTGCGGCTTTCAAAGCCAAGGGGAATGTGCAAGGGACATTTTGTGGTCACGATCATTTGAACAATTATCTTGCATATAAGGACAATATTGCGTTGTGTTACGGACGGTTCTCTGGTGCAGTAGGAGATACTTATGGCTATCCGGCAAAAGGAGTGAGAGTTATTAAATTGTTTGAAGATCAGCCTGGTGTTTTTGAAACTTACATTAGGGTGGAAAATGATGACAATCAATACTACCATTTAACTGTTCCAAAAAATATTGTTAGCTATTGAGCTAATCTGAATCAGTGTTTCGTAAAGGATGTTTTGAGGTTGCATCTCAAATGTGTTTAACCGTTTTATGCGGTTGACTGTTTCACACCCAAAGACCGCCTCGTGCGGTCTGTTGGGCTGGAGCAGGAATATATGACTTAATTTAATTAACTTAACACGACATGGAGCTACATGTGAAGAATAAAGATTTAATTGGTATAATTAGAAATAGATCCTTTATAGCCAGAGGTTTTATGGTCGTTGTAGGTGTATTTCTTAATTCAAACGCTTACGCATTTCATGAACATAAGTTATCCAATCAGAAAATTTTCCCATCTGTTTCCGAACAGCTAATTGATGCTGCTAATATTCAAGGCAAGCATTTTCTTGTAGTGGATCATGATAGATTGGATAATCTGACTGATGATCAATTTTTGGAACGTATTCAGTACGATTATACACGCAAATGCCTCGAGAAAAAAGACTCTCTTTGCACGATTGAGAATGACGGTTTCCGTATCAGTTTATTTTGCGTAGCTGTGAAAAACGAGTGGATAAAACGAAATGTAGCGGCTGCGGAGGTGTTGCAATACTTACGTGAGTTCCAACGAGCAAAGACTATTCACGGAATTATGCCCCGTACATTTGACAGAAACACAGGTGAAAAAGCTAAGGTTGATTACTGGACCTTTGGTCGTCCTTACGATGTGGTGGGCACTGCCTTTATGGAGGCCTCCCTTCAGATGGTCGTGCGTCAGTTTTTTGACAAGAGCAATTCTGCAGAAAAAGGCAGAAAAAGAAATACGTAGGTTATGCAATCAAATATGCAATCGGATTGATTGGAACTTTGCTTACGACAAGAGTCGAAAATGCTTTACTTGGTTTAAAAATGGAGAAGATGGTAACCGTTTCGATGGTAAGGAGCTGCTTGGAGAGATGGATGAAACTTTTTTTCTTCAGATGCTTGTGCTTGGATCAAAAACATGGAAGTACGATGATGAGGCTTACCGCCAATATTTGTCAAGAGTTTTTATTGATTCCCAATACGGTTTCCGTTATTACGGGACTAAAGAATACAACTATAAAGAGACGGGCAACCTTAAATACATGCAGATAAACAATCAAGATGTGTTGAATTCAAAAGACTATCCTATGGCCAAGCTTGGTTATTTGGTTCAACCGCATATTTGGTTCGATTTTAGGGGGAAGTATGATGAATTTTGCAGAAAAAATGGCATGGACTATTTCTGTAGCGTACAAAATGCGATAGATGCTCAAATAGAATATGCCCGCAGAAACCCCGGACGATTTCCTTATTACGGTCAGGTTTGGGGGTTTTACGACACTTATTCCTTGCCATTGAAAGCTTGGGTCAATAAAGGGTTGCCTGCCGAAGGCGATATTGACGAGGGGACTATTTCGATCGATGCTGCAATAAGTGCTGTATTGTTTAAGCCAAAGGAGGCAATAGCCTGCTTGAGAACTTTGTATAAAGAATTCAATAAGGATGGAGTTTATACCCCTTTGGGCTGGGCCACAAGCGTGAACACTCAATCCAGACAAGTCTCCTCGTTTTTCTGTGATTCTTTTTTCCCCCCGATCAATGTGTTGCTCATCGAGAACTACCGTTCAGGGCTTATCTGGAAATTATCCAAATCGGCACCGGAATATAAGATGATGCTACGTCGAGCTCAATTAATTAAAGATCAAAACAAATAGAAATATTATGATAATCGGATTAAAAAACAGACTGACAATTGCCTTGATGGCTTTTTGTAGCGTGGTTCTATCACAAAATCAAAACAACAATCTAATTCCTCATTTGCAGAAAGAAGGAAATATGACCCGTCTTATTGTTGATGGTAAGTCCCGATTGATGCTTGCCGGCGAATTGCATAACTCTACTTCATCGACACCTCAATATTTTGCCGAAGCGATGAGCAATGCTGCAGCAATGAATGTGAACACAGTCATTGCCTCCGTGGCATGGGAGCAGTTTGAGCCGCAGGAAGGAATGTATGATTATAGTTACGTGGACTTTATACTCAAAAATGCTTACGATCGCAATCTGAAAGTTGTCTTGATCTGGTTTGCATCCTGGAAAAACGGCGAATCGTCTTATGTGCCGTTGTGGGTGAAAAAAGACACCAAACGTTTTTTTCGGATCAAGAACAAGGCCGGCGAACAGATGACTGCCATTTCGCCTTTTTGCAACGAAGCAATGGTTGCTGATTCGAAAGCTTATGCTGCATTAATGAAATATATTCGGCAAAAAGATGTGCATCAGACAATTATAATGATGCAGCCTGAAAATGAAGTGGGTGCTTTTTCCGATATGGATTACAATGACGTAGCAATGAAATTGTTCAAATCTCAGGTTCCTGATCAGTTGGTCCGTTATCTTCAGAGCAACAAGGATATTCTCGAGAAAGAACTGAAAGCGGCTTGGGAATCGCATGGAACAAAAACGAAAGGCTCTTGGAGTGAACTCTTTGGGGAACAGAATGCCGATGCCCAGAATTTTTTTATGACTTGGCAGTATGCAAGCTTTATCAACGAAGTATGTCGTCAAGGAAAGGCGGCTTACAATCTGCCTATGTATGTCAATTGTTGGCTCGTGCAATTTCCGGGTGAGATGCCGGGCAAATATCCGAATGGTGGGCCGGTGTCGCGGGTGATGGATATTTATAAGGCGGCTGCTCCGTCTATCGATTTTTGTTCACCTGATATCTATCTTCCCAACTTCAAGGACGTGTGTAGCATGTACCATCGTCCGGCAAAGAACAATCCGCTCTTTATTCCGGAATGTGAGCGAAGCAATCCTGGCAAGGCTTGGTATGCTTTTGCCGAACACGATGCTTTGGGTTTTGGTCCTTTTGGGATTGAGTCGCTTGTATCCGATGTGACTTATGCTCAAAGTTATGCTGTGTTGAAGGAACTGCTGCCGGTTGTTTCCCGTTATCAGGGAACCGGTAGCATGCATGGAGTTTTGAGGGAGGATAAAGAAGATTCTTTGGTGCTTGAAATGGGTGGATATAGAATTAAAACGGAATATACGGAAAAAGACAAAAATTGCTATGGTATTATTATTCAGACGAAAACAGATGAATTTTTGGTTGCTGGCATTGGCTTGAAAGTGACATTTTCTAGTTTGAATAAAGATCGAGCTGCGTTTATCGGTGAGGTGCTTGAGGGTGGCTTTGATGGCGAAACATGGAATACATTCCGGCAACTTAATGGTGACGAGACTTGGCACAATTCAGCATTGTTTGTCAAAGGTAGAAATCTTGCGGTTGCCATGAAAGACGGGAAAGCCACAGTGACGCCGTATTTGGCTCCTATAGCTGTTCTTAACCAAACGCTTGAAAGCAACCTCCAGTCTGGACAAGTGCAGGCACCAGCTCTTTACAAGGTGAAGCTATATTCTATCATTAAATAGAAGCACAGTGTTTTTTTGTTTAACATTTTAATCTTTTTTATTATGAGAAAAAAAATTACTTTTTTATTGTTTGCTGTTGTGTGCAGCATCTCAATGTATTCAGGTACTATTTCATGGGGTAATTATCAGTGGAATGCCGGTGCATCTGTCACCACTTCGTTCGAAGCAGGTTCGAGTGTATATGCAAGTGGGGTAACAGATTTGGCAACAGATGGGGATGGCACCGACATCGCTTGTTGGCTTGGATTTAGTACGAGCAATTCAGATCCTTCCGGCTCCGACTGGAAATGGGTGAAAATTTCTTTTAATGGAGACTGGGGAAATAACTGGTACTATCAAGGAAAGTTGATTGGCTTACCTGCTGGAACTTATTATTACGCTTGGCGTTACCAATATCAATCGGAAGCATATTTTTATGTTGGAGGATCAGGTGTCAACAAATCATTTACGGTGAATGCGTGGTCATCAAATGTAACTTGGAGTTCGATTGATACGGGAGGTGATTATAATGTGGCCACAATTACGACTGCTGACAACTACCCTGTCGGTGCACAATGTTATGCCAGTTCCGTGACAAATTCCAATGCGATTACACCAGGAAGCACAATTACATGTGAATTCGGTTATAGTTCCACGAGCACTGATCCGGCGGCTACTTCTGGGTGGACATGGACTTCGGTACCTTATGTTTCCGGAACAAACAATTGGAATTATTATGGTTCTGTAAGTGGTATACCGGCAGGCTCTTATACCGGAGCATACCGTTTCAGCTATCAAGGAAAGGCATATGTTTATACGACAACGACAACATCGTTTACGGTAACAGAAACGTCAGGTGTAGAAAGTGCGGATGCTGGATCCACCGTGGGCTTGCTTAACACTTATGTGACAGATGGAGTGTTGAAAATAAAACTTGGTGATGTATCCCAGGGTTATTACAAGCTTTCTGTTTATGATTACGCAGGTCGTTTGGTACGTACTGAGAGAATATCAGGAAATGCTGGGGTATATGAACTTGCATTGCAATCTGTGAGCAAAGGAGGATATATCTTGCAAGTAGTTGCTCCTGATAACCTGAAGAAATCAATAAAATTCATTCTAAATTGATCTGTGCAGGATTGGTAAATAACAAATCTTACATCCTTGTCTTCGATTATGTTTTAATGTGTTTCATTTTGTAAGTTGAAGTGTGGAAGGACTGCCCGTGTAGAACAATACAATCAGGCAGTCCTTTCTAAATTTATGTTTGCATTTCCTCATCACATCTTATAATTTATTTTTTTGCTCCCGACATCATTCCGCTATCGGAATCATCATTGTTGAGGCGTTTCTCAGCTGCTTTGAACTTTCGTCCAAAATTCAGGTTCATGCTGAACTTGATGACAAAACTTGCGGCCAAGTTGTCGGTGTAGAGATACGATGAGTTGGGTGTCAGGCTTGAAAGGTTGCGACTCGACTGGTCGTAGCGCTTGGAAAACGGATTGAATAGCATTGCCGTGATGTTCCATTCCGGTTTGTTGTATCCGGCAGTGACGATGTGCATTTTCTCACCATATTCGAGGTCTTCTCCCCATAAGTTGTCCCAACGGGAATATATTTCGGCTCCCGCAAAATAATTCTTGTAGCTTATATTCATGGAGACTTGGGTTCTCCAATAAGAAAAGGTGTGGGTGTAGCCATTGCCTTGGCTCACAAACCGATTGAATTCTGGTGTATATCTCAGTGTAATGAAATCTTTCCACGGTTTCAAACTCAATGAAGCCTGTGTATATAACTGGTGCATAGCTTTCTGGTTGATAATCATGCGGACAAACTTATCGCCGTTGTAACTCACTTGTTCCATCATCGGCTTATTGTGGTAGAGGTAGTGGGCAAAAACTTCCAGACCAAGAATGCCTTTGTTGTAACCTGCATTAATCTTGTTGCTGAGAAACCATACGGTGTGGAGGTTCGGATTACCTTTTCTAATTTGCAGTGAATCAATTTCCTGCTCCACATTGTTCAGGTCAGCGCCATAGCGAACATAGGCATTGTCGTTGATCTTATAATTTATCCGGATGGTAGGTCGCCAGATATAGCTTTCGTTCTTTTGGTTTTCCTGGCTATTGAAAGTTCGCGTCAATCCTATTCCGAAGGTGTAGTTGAACTTGTCGTGTCGGAGTTGGTATTCAGAGTAAAGATAAGTTTCGGCTACATGAAGATTCACATCTGCTGCCACGTTTCCAGAATATTCGTTGTTGGTGAAACTTTGGTTGTGTTTCAATCCGGCTGACAGTTTTCCTTTCTTGAAGGTTTTTTCATAGATTCCTTCCAAAATAAGGGAGTATTTTTCTCCATTCACACAGGAGTAAATGTCAGTTGACAAGCTGCTTCCGCGAGCTTCCCGGTAGGTGCGGGTGGATCTCGAATCGATGTATGTGCCTACAGCATTGAAAATAAGA
>NQWY01001122.1:0-34374 GCA_019425655.1 Rhizophagus prolifer
ATAGATGTTTTTATAGTGGTTTATTTTTGCAACAGTATTTTCGTGAATTTTTCTCCACCCTGAAAATTCAAGTGATCCTGATCTCCAAAATATTCATTTTTTTCTTTGAAAAAAGATTGACAATCAATTATTTCTAAGCCTTTGGAAACAAATAATTTGTCAGCACCATAATTTTTATTGCCTAACATTTTCAGATAATAACCAGAAACAGGAAACTTAACACCAATAAGTTTGATATTGTTGCTTTGACAGATATCAATGATTTTGATTAGTTCCTGTTCCAGAGCTTTACTTTTATTATGCGATGGAAACTGGCTGTTAACTCTATCTTTAGCTCTGATGATTTTTTCTTCTTCGGATAATTTGTTCCAAATAATATTGACTGTATTATTTCTTTGTTGGAAAATCAGCTTTACCTTGTCCTGTAAGTATATCCTGAAAAGAGAATTAATTTTTGGTTGGAAAATTGGGAAATAATACTTTATATATTTTTCATTGATATAATTATAATCAATCTTGGATGTATATTTTATACTTTTATCCAGATTATTATTCTTATCTCTATAAGGGCTCAATGTATAATTATCGACACTAATATATATTTTATCGATTTTGTAATGATTTTCTATTAGATAGATTAACTTCCTTTTCATATCATAATAAGAATCACTGTTATCAGAAAAATTATAAACGCCAAATTTTTCAGGCATTTTTTCTATTGACATTCCATGTGAATCGGCCATTATAAATGATTTAAATCGTTTGTCAGGAAAATCGTTATAACCTTTATAATAATTGTCATTTGCAAAAACAAAGACAAATCTTTTCAAGTCTTAGTTATTAAAATTGAAAATAGATAAATTCTATACTTTCACCAAAATTACCGTAAAAATAAATGACAAATAGAATCATAATATAACAAAGCCATCTTATAGATTTTGAATTGAAATTCTTAATACCTTCTATTGCATATTGATTTTCTCTTCCAAGCCATTCTACTAATAAAAAAACAACAATAAGTATAATTGCCGTTAACATATCATCAATTTTATCAAAATTCGGATATGTAATGAGTGAAGGTGAAAAAATTCCTTTTACATAACCTATAGCATGACCAATGTTTTCCGCTCTGAAAAATATCCATGCAAATACGATCAATATAAATGTTATCATCATTTGCATCAATTCTTTAAATGTTGGTAAAATCCGGTCTTTTGCAACGATTTCCAAATTATTTCTATTGGTTTTCATTACAACAGAAGGCAGTATAAATAATGCATTCAAAATTCCCCAAACTATAAAGGTCCAATTAGCGCCATGCCAGAATCCGCTTACGATGAAAATAATAAACACGTTGCGAATACGCATCCAATTCCCTCCTTTGCTCCCACCAAGAGGAATATACAGGTAATCTTTGAACCACGATGATAACGATATATGCCAACGGCGCCAGAATTCGGCAATATCTCTTGAAAAATACGGGAATGCAAAATTGCGTAACAGTTCTATTCCGAATAAACGAGCTGTACCCAAAGCAATATCAGAATAGCCTGAAAAATCACCATAGATCTGGAAAGTGAAAAAGATGGCACCCAGAAATAAGGAGCTACCATTCATATCTGAAGAATTACCAAATATCTGATTGGCTATCTCGGCACAATTATCTGCAATGACAATTTTCTTTAATAATCCCCAAAGTATTTGTCGCAGACCATCTGCTGCTTGTGCATAATCAAAATTCCTTCTTTTTTTTATCTGAGGTAGAAGATGTGTGGCACGTTCAATGGGACCGGCAACCAAAAGCGGAAAGAAACTGACAAAGACAGCATAATCGACAAAATTACTTTCTGCTTTTATTTTATTCTTATAAATATCAATTACATAAGAAAGCCCATGAAAAGTATAAAACGAGATACCAACCGGTAAAATAACTTTTAATAAAACAGGGCTTATTTTCCACCCAAAATAAGATACTGATTCTGCAAATGATTCTGCAAAGAAATTATAATATTTAAAAAAGCCTAGAAAACCCAGATTTACAACAATACTCAGCCAGAACCAAATTCCCAGTAAAATAATCCAGAAAAGTTGAAAATAATAATAAAAACATGAATCGCCAATCCCAACAAGCATAGAAAAAATAGCTTGAGATCAGTAATAAGGCATTCTGGATTTTAAGACTTTTTGCAAAATACCAATATAATATAAATACAATTGGAAGAAATATTGCAAAATTAATTGAGTTAAATAGCATTTAGTTTTATTCCCGACTAAATTATAAAAAATCTATCTTTTCACTTTTAATTGCTAAATAATATTTTATCAATTTATAATTCTTGTCTTTGCATATTCAATTTTGTGAATTAATTGTTTAATATTTTATATATTAATTGATATAATAAAAAACCCTGACTTTACCGTATTAGCCACATAACACTGTTAGTTTTCAGTCTTTCACATTGATAGATTTTATAAATAGCAAATTGATTTTTAATTCACAAAATCTTTGTAATTTTGCACTATCAAATTTAAACAACAATTTAAACTTAAATATTATGTCATTAGTAGGTAAATTATTCCCGAATGTTGCGATCGATGCAATGAGTGAAATGGGTGATGATCTTAAGATCAATGTCTTTGAAGAAGCGGTTAATAATCAGCAAAAAGTGATTTTGTTTTGGTATCCAAAAGATTTTACTTTTGTTTGCCCGACAGAATTACACGCTTTTCAGGAGGCTTTACCAGAATTCCAAAAGAGAAACACTATGGTTATTGGTGCTTCTTGCGATACCAACGAAGTTCATTTTGCTTGGTTGAACACTCCAAAAGATAATGGAGGAATCGAAGGTGTAACTTATCCAATCCTTGCTGACACGCACAGACAATTGGCAAATATCCTTGGAATTGTAGATCAGGACTTGGAATATGATGAAGAAGGAAACGAGGTGTTTACAGGTTCTAACGTAACTTACAGAGCAACTTATCTGATCGATGAGACTGGAAAAATCTTCCACGAGTCTGTAAACGATATGCCTCTTGGTAGAAACGTTAAAGAATATCTTAGATTGATCGATGCCTATGCACACGTTCAGAAACACGGAGAAGTTTGTCCTGCAAACTGGGAAGAAGGAAAAGATGCAATGAACGCTAACAGAACCGGTGTTGCAGAATACTTCAGCAAAAACTAATTGATTTTCTCAATCAATTATCATTTATAATCAATCATTAATAATTGTAGAATGTACATAGAACTTACAGGAGACACATTACAACAGATTATTCAGGAGAATGATAAAGTAATGGTTCAGTATGGTGCAACTTGGTGTGGGAACTGCAGGATTATGAAGCCAAAATTCAAAAAATTAGCTGCAGAGAATGAGGATATCCCTTTCTATTATGTGGATGCGGAAAAATTGCCGGAAAGTAGAAAACTGGCAACGGTTGATAATTTGCCGACCTTCGCAGCATTTGAAGGCGGTGTTCTAAAAAACCAGGTTCAAACCAATCAGGCTGAAAGTCTTAATCATCTTTTCAGTGAATTAAAAGGTTAAAACTGAGATATTCTCGGTCTCTAAATCTTATAATTTCTAAATTTATTAAAAATGAAATTACCAATCATAAGACAGTTTTATCAAAACCAAACACCGGAAAATCTGGAAACAACTTTAGAAGTTCTGGAAAGTTTTTCAGAATTCCGAAATGTCTCTGAAGAAGACCTTAACGTCACCGGAGAATTGATAACTAATATTTGTGGAGCTTTGGAAGTTCATGCCAGCGTTCAAAACGGAATGAGTGAGAAAGATGCTTTGAATTCCTTTGCTCAAAAAGTGATGGGTTCAATAGATAAATAAATAGTTTATTTTTTACAAAAAGGCTTTGGAGAGAGATTTCTAAAGCCTTTTTTCGTTATTTTTGGATAAAATCAAAAAACTATGAAAGATTTTATCGCTGCACTTCCAAAAGCAGAATTACATTTACATATCGAAGGAAGTTTTGAACCGGAACTGATGTTCGAAATTGCCCAAAGAAACCAAATTGAGATTCCTTATAAAACAATCGATGAAGTTAAAAAAGCTTATCGGTTCTCCTGTCTACAGGACTTTTTGGATATTTATTATGCCGGTGCCGGCGTTCTGATTCACGAGAAAGATTTCTACGATCTGGCAATGGCTTATTATCAGAAATGTTATGAGAATAATGTCATTCATACCGAAATAATGTTTGATCCGCAAACACATACGGACAGAGGAATTGCTTTTGAGACGGTTATCAATGGATTGCAAAAGGCTAGATTGGATGCAAAGGAAAAATGGGGAATCAATTCTCTGTTCATCATGAGCTATTTGCGGCATCTTTCCGAAGAATCCGCTTTTGAAACATTAAAGCAATCATTGCCTTACAAAGACTTAATTACTTCTATTGGTCTGGATTCTTCCGAAATGGGAAATCCGCCAACCAAATTCAAAAACGTATTCGAAGCATCTGTGAAAGAAGGCTACATTCCGGTTGCACACGCTGGTGAGGAAGGTCCGGCTGAATATATTTGGGAAGCTATTGATATTCTCAAAGTTGCAAGAATCGATCACGGAAACAGATGCTTGGAAGACGAAAAATTGGTTCAGGAAATCGTAAAAAGAGATTTAGCTTTGACCGTTTGTCCTCTTTCCAATCTTGAATTGAAAAATACTGATGTGATGACCAATCATCCACTAAAAAAGCTTTTGGAAAAAGGCATCAAAACAACTGTCAATTCAGATGATCCCGCTTATTTCGGTGGCTATATGAATGCTAATTTTGAAGCGGTTCAGGAAGCTTTGGATTTATCAAAAGAAGACATCATTACGTTAGTGAAAAACTCTTTTAACTACTCTTTTGCAACTGATGATCAAAAGAAATCTTATCTTGAAAAAGTAGATGAAGTAGTAAATAATTTTAAATAATGTTTCAAGATAAATTATCAAACATAGTATTTGTCATTCCGTAGGAATCTTGATATATTTAATTTTCAAGAAATAATAAAATTGATTTTATCTGGCAAAAGAATTAATAAAACTAAATATTAGCTTTTTAGATATGAAGCAAATATTCTTTTTGTTTTTTATAATGGTATCATTAATGTCTTTTTCTCAAGAGAAAACTAAAGATACAATCCACTGCAGTTTTAGGGAAAACAAAAGCTCAGTTTGTCCAATTTGTAAAAGCGATAAAAAGGTTTTACCTATATTTTATGGTTTAACAATTGGAAGATTTATGAAGAAAAATAAAAAAAAATATTATTTCGGGGGCTGTGAACTTACAGGCTGTGATCCTAAATATTATTGTAAACTCCTTTTATGATTCTGGAAACCATAATGTTCATAAAGTTTTTTCGCTTTTTCATTATGGTTTTCAATTTCCAGAAGAACAATTTTAAAGTTATTCTCCACCGAATAATCTTTTACAAATTCCAAAGCTTTTTTGCCAAGAGATTTGCCCTGAAATTCTGGTTTAACAAACAATTCGTCTAAAAATAAAATCTCTCCACCAAATTCGAAACTGAAATATTTTGCCAGAATAATATAACCAGCGATCTGTTGTTCAAAAACAATTTTAAAGCATTCGCCATAATGATGATTATTGATGAATCTTACAAAATTATCGGTAGTGATTTTTTCATCAAACGGATAAAGATCAATGGCATAGAAATCCTTCATCATTTGACACAGATCAGGAATATCGGAGATATTTGCTTTTAAAATTTCGTGATTCATTTTTTCTTTTTATTTTCTCTCCACAGCCAGGGCGCAATTGGATTTTTATCTTGCCATAGTCCTACTCTGTTGTTTCGCGCTTCGGATTCCAATTTTGCATAAACAGGATCGCTGGAATATTTTTTATAATGCCAGGCCATTCCTTGTTTTATCATTTCCTGATTAACGATTTGTTTTCTATCATTGATAACAACAGCAATCAATCTTTTGTAACGGTCGTATTTTTCAGATTCTATCATGACTGTTTTTCCGAAACAAAGATGAGACAAAGCTTGTTTGGCATTATTTCCGAAAGGCTGAGTTCCTTTTTTCTCAGGAGAGTCAATGTGAGCAAGCCGGATTTTGATTGGAGTTTTCTTGTAAAGAACTTCCATCGTATCACCGTCGGAGATTCCGATAACTTTTGCAGAAAATGTTTTATGGCTGAGATTTTCCTTTGACTGATTTTGCCCGAAACTGAAAACAGACAAAAGAATTAATACTAAAAACCGATTCAAATCAAATCTCAAATTTTTTCTTTGCCAATTCTTTTCTTACACGGCTCAAACTTTCCGGCGTAATTCCAAGATAAGACGCGACCATCCACTGCGGAACTCTCAGCATCAGGTTAGGATATTTTTTCAGAAACTCAAGATAACGTTCTTCAGCAGTTGTGCTGATTAATGCATTGACGCGATTTTGCAAATTCTTAATATGATTGAACATCAATCTTTGATTCTTTTCTGCAACATCGGGATAAACTTTTGAAAGGTTTTCAAAGAAACCTTCTCTTGTCACAACTAATATACTGTCTTCGATTGCTTCGATGTAAAATCTGGATTTCTCATTCAAGAGCTGACTGGTTGTATCAGATATGATCCAGTTTTCCGGTGCAAACTGTATCACGTGTTCTTTTCCCGCTTTGTCAATGGAATACATTCTCAACAAGCCTTTTTCTACAAAAAAGGTACAATCAGAAATCTCTCCTTCCCGCAAAATGATTTCATTCTTCTTTGCTTGTTTTATTTCATAATATGATGAGCAAAATTCTAAGCTTTCAATGGGAACGCCTAATATTTTTGAGAGATGATTGCGGAAGTTCTGATATTCCATTTGTTACTGTGTTTTAATTTAATTAAATTTTATCAAGACTGATATTCTGATGAGAGCTGTTGTACGTTGCTTTTCCATTTTCCAGAACGATTAGCTGCGGACTCTGATGTACAACGTCAAAACGGGATTCAATCTCGTTGGATATATTTCTATGAGCCAACAAATCGAGGAAATAATAGACATAATCTTTATCAGAATTTTCCATTTGTCTTTCAAAAGATTTCAGCATTGTTTTGCTGATAAAACAACGTGTAGAATGTTTGAAAATCAAGACTTTTTGCTGATTGGATCTCTCAACTGCTGAATCTAAATCCTTTTCGGATTCCAGTTTTTTCCAAAGGCTTTTTTTTTGATCCTGCTCCTCTTTTTTACCAAATATTTGATCTAAAAATCCCATAAAATCGATTTGAGTAAAATTAAGATTTTCCTGCGGAAATAGAAAATATTTTTTAATTAATGATCATGAAACAGATGTCCTCCAAGTGCCAGTCCAATCCCGCAAATCACAAGGATGATTTTTGTCCAGTCCATTTTGTGATTCTTATTACTTTCGAAAATTATAACTGACGAAATATGAAGGAAAATTCCGCCAACTACAGCTAAGAAATACACTTTCAGATTTTCATCAAAGTATTGCCCCAAAAGCATTCCCAAAGGTGAAGCCAAAGCAAAAACGAGAACAATCAGCCAGAATTTGGTTGAGAAATTTTTACTGTGCGCCAGGAAACTTCCCAAAACAAAGGAAATCGGGATATTATGAAAAAGAATTCCCAGAAGATATGGTGACAAAGTTTCTTTCTCATGAGATAAAGGAATTCCTTCTATAAAAGCGTGAACAAACAGTCCGATGATCAACGCAACAGGAATAATCGAATGTTCATCCGAATGATGATGAAGATGCCCGTGCTCAAAACCTTTGGTCAAACTTTCAAGCAACATCTGAATCAAAACCCCAAGAATCACAAAAATCCCGATATTATGGTCTTCAGAATGATAAACTTCCGGAAAAACCTCATTCAGACAGATCGTTATCAGAAAACCTGCACTCAGAATCAAGAGATTTTTAGCAAATTGCTGCTTACTTCCGAAATATTTTCCAAGAAAAACTCCAATCAGAACACTTAATATCAATAGAAGTATAATCATCTTAAAACTTAAATCTATTTAATCTTTCTAAACAAATTAATACATCTTTGGGAACTTTTTTTCTCAAAATCATTAAGCTGATAATCGCCCCAACGTTGGATTAATTCAAAACCAAATTCATCAGCAAATTTCAGGATTTTTTCAGGAGAAGTCAGCTTAACGCGTTCAAAAAAATGAAATTGCTTTCCCTGGTCTTCAAAATCGATTTCCTTCAGTATATATTCGCCTTCAATATGTTTTTTGATGTTGAATGTGATGTTTTCCTTTTCAATAGTAGCCTCTGGAGTAATCACACTTTTTACGTATTCTGCATTCAGAAAATCTAAAACGAAATAACCTTCATTCTTCAAAGCATCGGAAACAGAACGGAAAACACTTTTGTCCTCTTCTTCCGTTTCGAAATATCCAAAGCTTGTGAACAAGTTAAAAACCGCATCAACAGGCTCGGTTTCAATCCTATTTCTCATATCGTGAACCCGAAATTTCAAAGAGTCATTTTCGAATTGCTTATCATAACTGATACTTTGTTCGGACAAATCCAGCCCCAGAACATTGTAACCTAACTTGTTCAGATACACCGAATGTCTGCCCTTTCCGCAAGCTAGATCAATTATTTTTGAATTTTTCTCGAGTTTTAGAAAATCAGTCAACAAATTCAGAAAATTTTCGGCTTCCTGATAATCCCGATTGCTGTATAAAATATGATAATATGGTGTATCAAACCATTCTTCGAACCATTGCATCTTGCAAAAATAAGGAAAATAGATGTGAGACCGGCAGATTAAGGAAGAGATTTTCTATAAGTTCAAAAGTCTATTATCTATCATGTAAATATCTATTATCTTTGCGGAATGGATACAAACAATCTGCAGATACAGATCAAAACTTTTTTCGGGCTAGAACAGGTTTTGGCCGAAGAAGTTAAAAAACTAGGCGGTAAAAAAGTAGAAGCCAGAAACCGTGCGGTAACTTGCGAAGGTGACCTGGGTTTTCTTTACAAACTCAATTATTCTTGCAGAACTGCGCTTAAAATTATTATTCCGATTTTAGAATTCAAAGCTTTTAATGAATCTAAATATTACGATAAATTATTCAAGTTTGAATGGGATCAGTTTCTGGAGAAACACCAGTCATTTGCGATTGATGCGACTGTAAACTCGGAGAGATTCAGCCATTCTCAGTTTATGACTTTGAAAATGAAAGATGCAATTGTCGATTATTTTCAGGAAAAACATAACATCAGACCGAATGTTAACAAAGACAATCCTGATATCAAATTTCATCTTCATATCGATAGAGAATTGGTAACGATTTCCTTGGATAGTTCAGGCGATCCCCTTTTCAAGCGCGGTTACAGAAAAGAGCAGACCGTTGCGCCGATCAATGAAGTTTTGGCCAGTGGAATGTTACAATTGGCAGGTTGGGACGGAAAAGGTAATTTTCTGGATCCGATGTGTGGTTCCGGAACATTATTGATAGAAGCTGCAATGATTGCCCTGGATCTGCCGGCACAGATTTTCAGAAAAGAGTTTGCTTTTCAAAACTGGAAAAATTATGACGAAGATTTGTTCCAAAAGATCAAAGAATTCCGGATCAACAGGGTGAAAGAATTCACTGGGAAAATTGTGGGTTATGATATGGACGCCAGGGCTTTGAACGCAGCAAGAACCAATATTGAGGCTGCAGAAATGGAAGATGTTATTGAAGTGAGAAAACAAAATTTCTTCGAATCTGAGAAAGATATGTTCCCATTATTGATAGTTTTCAATCCGCCTTATGACGAGAGAATTAGTATTAATGATGATAATTTCTATAAAAAAATTGGTGATACTTTCAAACAGCACTACCCAAACACATTGGCCTGGCTGATTTCTGCCGACCTTGATGCACCGAAAAAAATCGGACTCAGACCTTCAAGAAAAATTAAGCTATTCAATGGAAAACTGGAAACGAGATTTTTGCAGTATGAGATGTATGATGGAACGAAGAAAGTGCATAAACTAGAAAAATAATACTACTTTGACAACAATCTCAATCATCATTGCCATCTTCAACAGAAAAGACGAACTCTTCGAACTTCTGAATTCTTTATCACGTCAGACCGATAAAGATTTTGAAGTCATTGTTGTGGATGATGGTTCTATCATCAAGCTTCTTCCGACTGTGGAATTATTCGAAGAGCAGCTGGATATTCAGTTTTTCCGAAAGGATAATTCAGGTCCTGGATTGAGCCGGAATTACGGAGCAAAACGAGCGAAGAATGATTGGCTGGTTTTTGTAGATTCTGATGTGATTGTAGAAACAGATTATATTGAAAACATCAAGAAAAATCTGATTGAAAATCCATGCGATGCTTTTGGAGGTGCGGACAAAGCGCACAAAGGTTTTAACCTGATGCAAAAAGCAATCTCCTACTGTATGACTTCTGTTTTTACAACAGGCGGAATCCGGGGAAACAAAAATGCAGTGACTAAATTCCAGCCCAGAAGTTTCAATATGGGGGTTAACAAAGAAGCTTTTTTGAAAGTCGGCGGTTTCTCAGAAATGCGGATCGGTGAAGACCCGGATCTGTCTATGACACTTTGGGAAAATGGTTACACAACCAGATTTTATGATGATATTGGGGTTTATCACAAACGCAGAACAGATTTTGGGAAATTCTCCAAACAGGTTTACCAATTTGGTTGTGCAAGACCAATTCTCAACCAAAGACATCCAAAATATGTAAAGCCGACATTCTGGTTTCCAACTATTTTTCTATTGGGATACTTGGTTGGAACCATTCATTATTTTGTTTGGGGAAATGGGCTGATTCTCGCTTTATACGGACTTTATACTTTTCTGGTGTTTTTTCATGCTTTGTTTGTGACCAGGAATATCAGCATTGCATCAATGGCAATCATCTCTACTTATATCCAAATGTTTTCTTACGGTTATGGTTTTTTAAAATCATGGTTTCTCCTCAATATTTTGAAACAATCACCAAGAGAAGCTTTTCCTAAACATTTTCATTAATTTGGAGTAAAACAAAAAGCTTCATAAATTATTTATGAAGCTTAAGAAAATAATATATATAACCTTAGTTTAGAGAAACTATTTCAAAGTAATAAGTCTGTTAAAAACATCACCGTTCTTTTCTACGCTGATGATGTAAGCAGGCGAGTTATTAGCGTTCAAATCGAATTTAAGATTGATCTCACCATTGTTAGCTTTAACAGATTGATTGTAATACTCATTATTTGCAAGGTCTGAGACAGTCACATTGATAGCATTCTCAATACTGTTCATATGCAGTTTCACGATATTGTTTTCAACAGTATATTCTGGCTTGTTAAATGCGAGAACAGGTGTTTTTGCGGCAGAAACATTTCCGTTTTTATCAATTGTCACTTTATATTTTTCAATTTTAAAATCCGATTCAGCTACCAAAAAATAATCACCCTCGGAAAGTGTTGAAAGGTCATAAGTTTTTTCAACATTCTCTTTGTTCCCGATATTTTCCGAATAGATTTCATCTTTTCTGTCATTATAGAAATATAGTGAAACATTCTCAGCATTGAAGATCTCAAAACGGAGTGTTTTAGAATTAGCTTCTGTTAATGAAATTGAAAAGAATTTATCTTTTGCCGAAACACTCATTGAAATTAGCATTGCGCTAACAATCAAACTTATTTTTAATAGACTTTTCATAATAATATTCTTTAATCGTTTTACAATACAAATGTATAATGGTTAAATCTCACCTGATACAATTCAATTTTCAAAAATGTGTGCTTCCCTAACTTTGTTGCATGAAACATTATAATCCGGTTTTAGAATCTGTAAGTCCTGATGTAGGCAGTAGTTTTACTTGTCTCAGATATTTGAGAAATGAAAATATCAAGACCAATTTCTGGCATTTTCATCCTGAGATCGAGCTGATCTATGTGTACAAAGGTTCGGGTAAAAGACAGATTGGAAGTAACATTTCGTACTTCACAGATGGTGATTTGATTCTAATTGGCAGCAATCTTCCGCATTGTGGAATGACGAATGAAAATACCAAGAATGAGTATGAAGTGGTGATACAGTTTTCTAAGGATTTTCTGGGTGTAGAATTTTGGAAAGCAACGGAAATGAGCAGAATTCTTTCTTTATTGGAAAAAGCAAAAAGCGGAATTGTTTTTGGCGAAAAAACGAAAAAAGCTCTTAAATCCAAAATTGATGCTCTTACCGAATCACACTCTCTGACCAAACTTCTTTTTTTGATTGAAATTCTTGACGAATTATCCCAAACCCACGATTATAAAATCCTGAATGCATCCAAATATTACCTCCAGACTCAGAAAGAAGATAATGACCGGATCAGTGTGATTTTCAATTATGTGAAAGATCATTTTAAGGAACAGATTCCGCTGGAAACTGTCGCTGAATTATCCAACATGACGGTGCCTTCTTTTTGCCGCTATTTCAAGAAAATAACGAACAAAACCTTCACTCAGTTTGTGAATGAATACAGAATCACACATTCTCTGAAACTCTTGGCAGAACAACCGATGAGTATCACAGAAGTTTGTTTTGACAGCGGATTTAATAATTTTAGTTACTTTAATAAAACTTTTAAAGAGCATACACAGAAAAGTCCGTCACAGTATCGGAAAGAGTTTAGTAATATTTTGGCTTAGGATTAAGAAATTACCTCAAAATAGTTTCTCATCTCCTCCATTGTTCCCAAACTAATCCTTGTCCACTTCCCTTTTTCTTCATAAGTTTTGCCGCCAAGGATCTTTGCATCTTTCAGTTTTTTGAAATAATCACCTTTGTAATTGTCCAACGAAAAATATACAAAATTAGCAGAAGACGGAATGGTTTTAATTCCCCTTTTTCTAAATTCTGAAATTGTAAAATCTTTAGATTTCTGATTGTTATCCAAAACTTTGGAAATAAAGATCTCATCTTCCATTGCTGCAATTGCGCCCGCCATTGTTACAACACTGATTTCCGCACCACTCCAGCTTTGTAGTTTTTTCAGGTTTTCAATCATTTTTGTATGACCTATTGCATAACCTAACCTTGCACCGGCAAAACCATAAAGTTTGGAAAATGTTCTCGTCACAACCAGATTATTATATTGATTCACCAGATCGCCCAAGGATTTTTGATTCGTAAATTCGATGTAAGCTTCATCTATTAGAATCGTAATGTTATCAGGAATTGATTGGATGAAACTTTCAATTTCCTGTCTTGAAAGTAAATCTCCCGTTGGATTATTCGGATTGCAGATATAGATGAGCTTCGTATCTTTCCGGATCGATTTTCTCATCGCTTCCAAATCGATTTTCTTTTGCCCGGTCAACGGAATAACCGATTTTGACATTCCCAAAAACCCGGCAATCGATTCAAAAATCGTAAACGAAGGATTGGGAATAATGAAATGGCCTTTGTCTAAGGAAACATATTTTGTAATTAATTCCAACAGAAAAGACGATCCTGCTGAAACCAGGATATTCTCTTTCTTAAGCCCATTTTTCTCCGCTAATTTTTCACATAAAATATCTGCAAAACGGAAATCATACATCGACGAAAAACCAAGGCTTTTCTGCATCGCTTCCAAAGCTTTTGGCGAAGTTCCGAATGGATTTTCATTAAAGCAAAGCCTTATGACATCAGCATTTTGGCTGATCTCCTTATAATTAGGGATTTCTTTAGCTAGAATTTCTAAAGGTGAAAATACCAAAGCTGTTCCGCCAAGAATTGCAGTTTTCAGCCAGTCTCTCCTATTGGTTGTCATATCGGAAATTATTTCCCCGAATTTAACCATTTTATCGTTAACCAAATACGACTTTAAATAGTTATTAATTCCTAATTAATCAAAACAACTTTATAATTACTCAACTTTCCAAGCTTATTCACAGACCTTACAACAATTGTTGACAGTTTCTTTCCGTTAGATTCTGAGGCTATATTTTTACTGATGATTTCCGGTGAGAGAATTTCCGTTTGCCAATTATTACCGTATTTTTGATAAATAACATAAGACAATGCTTCAGATTCTTTGTTCCAGGTCACTGTGATATTATTGGACTGTTTTTTCCAGGTTACATCTAATTCCGGTAGTTCTTTAGAAGTAAGCCAGGCTGTTTCAGGAAACAAAGCTTTTTCTTTATAAGAATTGGCTTTCAACTCTTGCTGCATAGAATAATTTTTACTGATTCCGGCAATACTCCAATGTACTGCTCCTGCATCTTTCTTCAGAATTTGACGGGATATATCTATTTGTCCGGCAATTTCAGCAACGGGATTTGGTGATTTTATAGCAACAGTATTAAGACCAGGCCAAAGATGACGACCTTTTATATTCTCTTCACTCCACCATTGCAAAAGAAGTGGAAAACTCTGTCCTGAAGATTCAATCGGCCAATATAATTGAGGCGTGAAATAGTCAATCCAACCCTGATTAAGCCAAAGTTTTGCATCAGCATATAATTCATCATATTGAGAAGATCCTTTGATACCTGCAGGAAAACCGGGCTTCCAAATCCCAAAAGGGCTGATTCCGAATTTTACATCATTTTTCTGAGCTTTGATTTCGTCATAGATCCGCTTCACAAATTTGTTCACATTTGCTCGTCTCCAATCCGCTCTGGACAATGTTCCGCCAGATTGCTGGTAAACCGACCAGGATTTGTAATCCGGAAAATCTTTTCCACCGTTATATTCGGCATAAGGATAAAAATAATCATCAAAATGAATTCCGTCCACATCATATCTTGAAACGATATCTTTGACCACTTTTGACGCTTGTTCCTGTGTTCTGTCATCAGCCGGGTCAAACCAATACATTCCGTTTTTCAGCTTAACGATATTGTCCGGTGATTTTTTTACCATTGATTCTGATGTGATTTGTCCACCGTTGGAATGATGCGCACGAAACGGATTGAGCCAGGCATGAAATTCCAGACCACGTTTGTGAGATTCTTCAATCCAAAATTCCAAAGGATCATATTCAGGATAAGGCGCTGTACCAATTTGTCCTGTCAAAAAATAAGACCAGGGTTCGTGTGGGCTTTTGTACAAAGCATCTGCCGATGGACGAATTTGCAATATCACAGCATTGAAGTTAAGATCTGCTAAAAGATTCAGTAATTGAATAGCTTCCTGCTTTTGCTGTTCAACAGACAAATTATTCTTCGAAGGCCAGTTGATGTTAGCAACCGACGCAATCCACGCACCTCTGAATTCTCTTTTAATTTCAGGTAAAGTAATTGTTGGAGGCTGAGTAAAAGGATTTGGAGTTGGAGTTTTAATTTCTGTCTTTACAACAGGCTTCTTAACTCCTGATTTTGGAGTTGATTTTTTAGTTTTTGTAGCACAAGAAACCACAAAAGCGGCCAATATTAATATTTGGAAAAATGATAATCTAAAACGCATAGTTTGCAAAACTAAACGATAATATCAGAAATACAAAAAAGCATCTGAATAATAGGATGCTTTTTATAATTTGTTAACTTTTTTATTCGAAAATAATGGTTTTGTTACCGTCAATGAAAACTTTGTCTTCGAAAACTAATTTAAGTGCATTTGCTAAAACAATTCTTTCAACATCTTTTCCAATTTTAGCCAGATCTTTAGCAGTTTTGGAATGACTGACTTTGATAATATCCTGATAGATAATAGGTCCTTCATCCAAATCATTCGTTACAAAATGTGCTGTTGCTCCGATGATTTTCACACCTCTTTCAAATGCCTGTTTATACGGGTTCGCGCCAATGAAAGCTGGTAAAAACGAATGGTGAATATTAATAATTTTTCCTTCAAAGTCTTTTACAAAATCAGGAGAAAGGATTCTCATAAACTTCGCCAGAACAAGATAATCATAGTTGTAATTTTGAAGAACTGTTTTGATTTTTTCTTCGTGCTCTTCTCTCGTGATATTTTCTGCCTGAATATAAGTAAAAGGAATATTGAATTTCTCCGTCAATTCTCTCAGGTTTTCATAATTTCCAATAACCGCCAGAATATTGAAATTAAGGTCTTTGAATTGATTTCTTATCAATAAGTCACCTAAACAATGATGTTCTTTTGTCACCAAAACTACTACATTTTTAGATTGATTTTGGCCTAATTCGATTGAGCAATCATCTAATTGTTTTTTGAGCTGTTCAATAACTTTTTCGGGTTCGGCAATTCCGGCAACTTCGGTTCTCATAAAGAATTGGGACTTTTCATTATCAACGAATTCGTCATTCTTGATAATATTGAGTCCGTTTTCCAAAAGAATTTCAGAGATTCTGTAAACCAATCCCTTTTCGTCTTTACAGGTGATTTTTATGGTGAATTGTTTCATCAATGTTTTATTTAAACTAAAAAAAAGTCCTCTATTTGAGGACTTTGGTAATTTATAAGATTAAGCTTTTGCTTGTCTTTCCAATCTTTTTCTTTCTTCTTCAGAAAGGATTTTCTTTCTCATTCTGATGAAGTTTGGTGTAACTTCAATCGCTTCGTCGGCCTGGATATATTCCATACATTCTTCCAGAGAGAACAGGATTTTCGGTGCAACACCAGTATCTTTATCTTTTCCGGCTGCACGCATATTGTTCAGCTGTTTAGCTTCTACAATATTTACAACCAAATCTCCCGGTTTATTTTGTTCACCTACAATCATACCTGTGTAGATCTCTTCACCCGGATCCACAAAGAACTTACCTCTATCCTGTAGTTTGTTGATAGAATATTCTGTAGCCGGACCAGTTCCTTTACTTACCAACACACCATTGTTCCTTCCAGGAATCGATCCTTTGAAAGGCTTGTATTCTGTGAAACGGTGTGCCATAATCGCTTCACCGGCAGTAGCTGTCAACATTTGAGAACGTAATCCGATTAGACCTCTGGAAGGAATTTCGAATTCCATATGTTGCATTTCACCTTTAGTTTCCATAATGTGAAGGTCACCTTTTCTCTGAGTTGCCAAGTCGATAACTCTGGAAGCAAATTCTTCCGGAACGTCAACTACCAAAGATTCGTATGGTTCTAATTTCTGACCATTTTCATCTTCTTTCAAGATAACCTGAGGCTGACCAATTGTCATTTCATAACCTTCTCTTCTCATTGTTTCAATTAAAACCGATAAGTGAAGAATACCTCTACCAAAAACTAAGAAAGTGTTAGCATCATCAGTTTGTTGAACTCTCAATGCCAAGTTTTTCTCTAATTCTTTAGTTAATCTTTCTTTTAAGTGGTTAGAAGTTACATACTTACCATCTTTACCGAAGAAAGGCGAATTGTTGATAGAAAACGTCATATTCAACGTCGGCTCATCAATCGCTGTTCTTTCCAATGGCTCAGGATTTTCCAGGTCAACAAAGGAATCACCAATCTGGAATGCGTCAAAACCTACCACAGCACAGATATCGCCTGCGCCAACTTCGGATACTTTTTTCTTTCCAAGACCTTCGAAAACATAAAGTTCTTTTACTTTTCCTTTCACAATTTTTCCGTCTGCTTGCGCCAAACCGATCCATTGCGATTCTTTGATTTCGCCTCTTGTTACTTTGCCGATGGCAATTCTCCCCAAGAAAGAAGAAAAATCTAATGATGTGATTTGCATCTGAAGACTTCCTTCAGTTACTTTCGGTTCCGGAACGTATTGTAAAATCCCGTCTAATAAAGGGAAAATATTATCTGTTTGCTCTAATGAAGTGTTGAACCAACCTTGTTTAGAAGAACCATAAAACGTTGGGAAATCCAACTGTTCTTCGGTTGCATCCAGGTTGAAGAACAAGTCAAAAACCTGATCGTGAACCTCGTCCGGACGACAGTTTGGCTTATCCACTTTGTTGATAACAACCAAAGGTCTTAAACCAAGTTCCAAAGCTTTTTGAAGTACGAATCTTGTTTGTGGCATTGGTCCTTCGAACGCATCAACCAACAAAATTACACCGTCAGCCATTTTAAGAACTCTTTCTACCTCACCACCAAAATCGGCGTGACCAGGTGTGTCGATAACGTTAATTTTAACGTCTTTGTAATTAACAGAGATGTTTTTTGAAAGAATCGTAATTCCTCTTTCTCTTTCCAGATCATTGTTATCCATAATCAACTCACCGCTCTCCTGATTCTCTCTGAAGATGTTTGTTGCGTGAATAATCTTGTCGACCAAAGTTGTCTTTCCGTGGTCAACGTGTGCGATAATCGCTATATTTCTAATGTTTTGCATATCCATTTTTTACGCGTGCAAATGTAGTGAAATTTTATGGGAAGATGAACTTAGATTCAATTATTTTTAAAAATAAGGCTAAATAATTAACATCTAATTAAAGCTTTGTTAATCAGCAGATTAATTTAAAGGCTCTTCAGAATTTCTTTGACTTTAACTGATTGTGTGAAAATCAGGTAGTGATTTCCACCGTCATTCAGTTTATATTTTTTCTTGATTTCTTCCGGTTTCAAAGGATAATTTTTGGAAACAATATTATACTTCTCTCCTTTTTTTAAATCTTTAGCATCTATTTTTTCTATTTGTAAAATACGCCCCGGAAATTTTTCGATTTTGTGTTTTGAAGTGTAAAAATGCGTATTCGGATGCAGTTTCTTCAACCCAAATTTTTCTGAAATCATATTAAAGGCTCCAGCTTTCAGAATTGAATTATTAGGAATATAAAGGAAATTCAGACTTTCTGAAAATTCTGACTTTGCTGATCTTTCGTCATTGAAATTAAAGCAAAATTCTTCTTCATTAGATTCCAAATTAACACACCGAATTGAAACATCTTGCAACTCGCAACTTGCATCTTGCTTGTCAATAATTAACAAAAGTTCTTTCACTTCATTCTTAACCGCAATAATTTGAATTTCAGTAATATTTTTTAATTCCGAAATGAGATAAGAAATATCAATTAATGGCGATAGTTTGACAATAGTTTTATCTGAAATTAATTTTAATTTTTCTTCAATTTTCAAGAGATTCGGGGATAAATCTTCAAGCAGGAATTTCTTTTTGTTTTGCTGATCTCTTCTTGCCGGATCGAGATATACCAAATCAAAATTAGTAAAATTGTCAGTCTGAGGTTCTCGAAGACTTTCTAAGAATGTTTCCAGATTTTCATTGATGAAATTTGCTTTTCTGTGTAATATTTTCCAGTTATGCTCAACTATGGAAATCAATTCCGGATTTTGCTCTATTAAGGTAACTTCATCAAAATTCTTCGATAAAAAATAAGCATCAATCCCCAATCCGCAAGTTAAATCAAGAAAAGATTTTCCTTTAAGATTTTGAGCTTTGTATTCTGCGGTTGATTGAGATGAAGCTTGCTCAAGATTGAGATTTGGAGGGAAAATGATTCCTTCTTTTGCAAGGAATGGAAATTTCTTTTCTGCTATTTTTCTGCCTTTGATTTGTTGTACAATTTGCTGTATCGAAATATCTGGAAACGGCGATTTTTTCAGCAATAATTTAGTTAAATCTGAATTAAGATTTTGATTGATATAGTTTTGAATATCAGAATTAATTAGTTTTGAAAAATCCATTAAATATTATTAAGCTGATTTCATATTTTCTCCATCTTTGGAATGCAATCTTCTAAAAACAAATCCTGAAAGTATGGTAAGAAAACCTACAATCAGAAACGTGTATCGGAATGCATTGTGTGTTTCGTTGTGGATGAAGGAAGTATCACCCTCGAAAAGCTTCAGGACAATCAATCCGAAAGAGATTCCAAATCCAACCGCAAACTGCTGATTAACAGAAACCAAAGAATTTCCGCTACTGGTATGATAGGTTCTGAGGTCAGCAATGGAAATGGTGTTCATAGATGTAAACTGAATTGAGTTGAAAAATCCCATTATCAAAAGAATAGGTACAAACCAATAAATCGAACTATTGACATCCGGAATCGCCAGACAACAAATCAAAACCCCGATGATAAACGTGTTGGTCATCAACGTTTTACGATAACCGAATCTATCTAATATCCCAATGACAAAAGATTTTCCAAACATGGCCGTGAGAGCCATTGGTGCTACAATCCAACCCGATGTTAGTGCCGATTGGCCGTAGGAAATCTGTATCATTAGCGGAACCAAAAGCGGAACAGAGCTGATTCCCAACCTTGTTGCCAAATTGCCTAAAATCCCAACCCGAAATGTGCGAACCTGAAAAAGATTTAGCGGGAAAATCGGATTATTATCTCTTTTGGCGTGTTTGTAATAGTAAAATAGCATTAGAAAACCCAACATTAAGATCAATAAAATAGGAGTAATGTTTTTAGTATTCCCCAGCAATTCCAAATAAATGGAAAGCAAAAGAGAAGCTGCTGCAAAAATCAGGAAGCCTTTCAGATCAAAATCGATAACTGGAGATTTGTAATTGGGCATACATCTGATACTTAACAAGATTCCTAAAATCCCGATGGGGATGTTGATTAGAAAAATCCAATGCCAGGAAAGATAATCCACAATGTAACCACCAATCACAGGTCCAAGAATCGGTCCTATCAATGCAGGAACAATAGCATAATTCATCGCTTTCAGCAATTCGCTTTTATCAAAAGTTTTAATCAATGCCAATTTTCCCACAGGCGTCATCAGACTACCACCAACACCTTGAATGACCCTGGAAATAACTAATTGTGTGAGGTTTTGTGATAACGAACAAAATAATGAGCCAAGAGAAAATAATACCAAAGACAAAATGAAAACTTTCTTGGTACCAAATTTATCTGCCAAAAAACCGCTTACCGGCATAAACAAAGCCAAAGTCAACACATAACTCACAATTGCATTCTGCATATTGAGTGGCGATTCCTGCAAATCCCGCGCAATTGAAGGTAAAGATGTATTGAGAATTGTAGAATCCAGCATCTGCATAAAAATAGCAGTTGCCAAGATAAATGGCAATATCTTTTTGACTGAATCCGTAGTATTGATCTGGCTCATAATTTCAAATAAAAAATCCGCTTTTAGCGGACCTAAATTTATACCAAAGGCTCTTGCTGGCTCAAACAATGAAAACTTCCCAATCCCCAAATAATGTCAGTTGAATCTATTCCCACAACTTTCCTGTCAGGAAAACATTTCTGGATGATTTCCAAAGCTACTGCGTCCTTATCACATCTATAAGTCGGAACGATTACCGACTTATTGGCGATGTAAAAATTAGCATAAGAAGCTGGCAAACGTTGTCCGTCGCAATAAGCCGGGTCTGGCATTGGCAATTGGATGATGTTCAGCTTTTCACCATTCAACAAGGTCATTTCCTGAAGCTGACGAAGATTGGTTTGGAGAATCTCATAATTGTCATCTTCCAGATTATCTTCGATAACGGTGAGAACTGTATTTTCATTCACAAATCTTATGGTGTCATCAACGTGACCATCTGTATCATCGCCGACAATTCCGTCATCAACCCAAAGAACCTGTTTCTGTCCGTAGTATTTTTTTAAAAATTCTTCCACTTGTTCCTGTGATAGATGCGGATTTCTGTTTTTATTGAGCAAACAGGACTTTGAAGTTAAAACCGTTCCGGCACCGTTGAATTCGACTGAACCGCCTTCCATAATAATTCCTGGGTAAAGAACCGGCAGTCCTTTTTCTTCAGCAATTTTGGTCGGGATTACATCATCCAGTTCGAATGGCGGATATTTTCCTCCCCACGCATTGAAACCCCAATCAACAATAATTTTTTGAGGTTCTTCTCCATTTTTATTCACTAAAAATGCCGGTCCGTGATCTCTGCACCATGCATCATTGGTTTCGTGGAAATAGAATTCGACTTTCTCCTGCTTTTGAAATATGTTCCATTGCGAAAGCCTGCATTTCCTGATCTTTTACATTGATGCAAACAAATTCGCCCTTTGTCAATTCAGCAATGAATTGTGCGTAAGCAGGATAAATCAAATCGATTCTTTCCGGCCAGGATTCTTCTTTGTGAGGCCAGGAAAGCCAAGTTGCTTCGTGTTCTTCCCATTCTGCTGGGAAAGTATATCCATTTTCTAACGGATTAAAATTTTTATCTATAACCATTAATCCTCGTCAATAAAACGTTTTGTAATCGGCGAATAAGTTTCGATCCTTCTGTCTCTCAAGAATGGCCAGTGTTTTCTCATATAATCGGTTTGAGCCAGGTCAACTTCTGTCACCACAACTTCTTCCTTATCGTGGGAACCAAGATATAAAAGCTTTCCTTGAGCATTGGTTACAAAGCTTCCACCCCAGAATTTCATAGCACCATCTTGCTCAAAGCCTACTCTATTTACAGAAACGACAGGAACTCCGTTGGCAACTGCATGAGAACGTTGGATTGTCTGCCAAGCATTATATTGGTCTTGATTGGTTTCTTCATCCTGGTCTGTTGCCCAGCCTATAGCCGTTGGATAGAACATAATATCAGCACCCATTAAAGCAGTAATTCTTGACGCTTCCGGATACCATTGATCCCAACAAATCAGCACGCCAACTTTTCCAAATTTGGTAGGAAAAACTTTGTAGCCTAAATCACCTGGAGTGAAATAGAATTTTTCATAAAAAGCCGGGTCATCCGGAATGTGCATTTTGCGGTATTTTCCCAGATAAGTACCGTCTGCATCAATAACAGCCGTAGTATTATGATATAGACCCTGTGCTCTTTTTTCGAATAACGAAGCAATAATCACAACGCCCAGTTCTTTTGCAACTGGCGATAATGCCTCTGTTGAAGGGCCAGGAATTGGTTCTGCCAGCTCGAAATTATCGTAATCTTCTACATCACAAAAATACAGTGATGTGAAAAGTTCCTGTAAACAAACAATCTGAGCACCTTTAGCAGCCGCTTCTTTTATTTTTTCAATGGCTTTATTCAGATTGGTTTGCTTATCGGCAACACAAGACATCTGAACTGTTCCAATTTTCACTTTTGACATTCTAAAAATTTTTACAAAAATACTAAGAATCTAGGGAATCAAAAATTCAACCAAAAATTTTTACATTAATATTTCAAAAAATTAATTTAATCATGAATGTTTTCTATGAATTATAACCATGAAAATCCTTAATAAATTTTACCTTTGCACCAAGTTAAAATACACCAGAATTATGATGAATTATCATACCAGAAAATGGATAAAACCGGAAGACCTTAATCCAAATCATTCGCTTTTCGGAGGTAGGCTTCTCCAATGGATCGATGAAGAAGCGGCGCTTTATGCAATTATCCAGTTAGAAAATTCAAGGGCTGTAACAAAGTATATCTCTGAGATCAATTTTGTAAGTTCTGCTAAACAAGGCGATATTATAGAAATTGGGATCGAAGCTGTGGAATTTGGTAGAACCTCTTTGACACTAAGATGCGAAGTAAGAAATAAAATGACGCATCAAAAAATCATTACGATTGACAAATTAGTTTTTGTAGCGCTTGGCGAAGATGGATTGCCAAAGCCACACGGTAAAACAAAAATCGAATATGTAGCTGACAGATTATATGTTAAAAATACTGACTCGGAATTGTAATAGAATCTAAAAACAGATTCTATTTTTTTTGTCCAAAAATTAAACGGAGTCAAATCATCTCTTCCAAAAATTTTAATTAAATTCGTGAAATTTTAAAAGTTTGAAATGAAAAGAATTCTCTTATCAGCTTTTGCTTTGTCAACAATAATGACATTCGCTCAGCAATACGGAGGAATGTGGATTCCGACAGAAGTTAATGAAAAAGAAATGAAAGAACTCGGGATGAAAATTTCTGCCAAAGATATTTTTGATCCGACCAAAGCAAGTATTAAGGATGCTGTAGTCCAATTCGATGGTGGTTGTACTGCAGAAATCATTTCGGGAAAAGGACTGTTATTAACCAATCACCACTGTGGCTATGATAATATTCAATCTCATTCTACTGTCGAAAACGACCTGCTCACAAATGGTTTCTGGGCAAAAGACATGAATGGAGAATTGCCAAATCCCGGTGTGACCGTTGATTTCATTACCGATATCAAGGAAGTTACAAAAGATATACTTGCCGGGACAGACAATCTTTCAGGCGCCGAGCTTTCAAAAAAAATCAATGACAACATCGATGCTTACAAAAAAGCGCAGAAAATAGAATCCTATCAGACGATTTCCGTAAGGCCGATGTATTATGGTAACAAGTATTATGCTTTTGTTATAGAAACGTACAAAGACATCCGTCTGGTAGGTGCTCCACCTTCTTCTATCGGAAAATATGGTTCTGACACGGACAATTGGGTTTGGCCAAGGCACACAGGAGATTTCTCGATGTTTAGAATCTACGCCGATAAAAACAACAAACCGGCAGAATATTCCAAAGATAATATTCCTTACACGCCGAAACATTTTTTACCAATTTCTATCAAAGATAAAAAGGAAGATGATTTCACTTTCGTATTTGGATTTCCGGGTAGAACAACCGAATATCTTCCTGCTATTGCTGTAGAAAAAATAATGCTGGAGACAGATCCTGCAATGATCGCAGTTCGTGATATTGCTCTCAAAACACTGGATGAAAAAATGAGAGTGGATCCTGCAACAAAAATTAAATATGCTTCAAAATATGCAAGAGTAGCCAACTATTGGAAAAAATGGATCGGAGAAGTGGAAGGCCTTAAAAAGTCCAATGCTGTTGAGAAGAAAAAGCAATACGAGCAGATGCTGATCTCTAAAAACCCGGGTATCAAAACAACCATTGATCAGCTAACTCAAAAATATAATGAACAAGCTCCTTACAATCTTCACAGAGCTTATTATTCTGAGGTTGTAAGAAATTCGGATACCTTTACACTTGCAGGGCTTTTTAACAATTACATCCAGAGCTATGAAGCCGGCAAAATGGATGCTAAAAATATTGATGCTCTAAAAGCAAGACTGGCAGATATTTACAAAGACTATGATGCAGAACTGGACGCAAAAGTTACTGCCAAGATCCTTGCATTATACGCAAATAAAACTGAAGCCAAATTTCTTCCGAAAGATTTCGACCAATTGAAAAATGAGACCAGAAATCTTGGAATGATGGACAATGTGTCTAAAATCTCGATGATTACAGGAAGAACAAAAGACGATAATAATGTCGCCAAAAATATGGATAAGCTTTTTGCTGATCAAAAAACATTGGTTGAAAATCTAAAAAAAGATCCGTTGATTCAAATGTTTGGAGCCTTCAAAACGTCTTATCTTGAAACTACAGATAAGCAGGTTACTGCGCTGCAGACTGATATAGATGCTTTGCAGAAGAAATTCATGGCGCAACAAATGGAGACGGATAAAGACAGAAAGTTTTTTCCGGATGCAAACTCTACTTTACGGGTAACTTATGGCAAGGTAAAGGGCTCCAATCCAAGAGATGCCGTAACTTATGGTTATCAAACGCATCTTGCGGGCGTAATGGAAAAATATATTCCCGGAGATTATGAATTTGATCTGCCAAAAAAACTAATCAATCTTTATAATACCAAAGATTATGGAATCTATAAAGATAAAACAGGCGATGTTCCGGTGAATTTCACAGCTACCAATCATACTACCGGCGGAAACTCCGGAAGTCCCGCTTTGGATGCTAACGGAAACCTTATTGGGCTTAACTTTGACAGACAATGGGAAGGAACAATGAGCGACATCAATTATGATCCTAGATTATGCAGAAATATCATGGTTGATACAAAATATATTCTTTTCGTAATTGATAAATATGCAGATGCAAAATGGTTAATCAATGAAATGAAAATCGTTAAATAGTTATTTTAATTAAATATAAGAAACGCCAAAGTTGATGCTTTGGCGTTTTTTTTAGATCATTCAAATATCGAATACAAAAGGAGACTTCCTGATATATTCCTCATTTTCAATTTCATTTGAAATAAACTCAGCTAAACTGGAGGCACTCACAGATCTTCCTTTACAATCTTCAATCGATGCTCCAATTTTGGAAATTACATCTGTCTGTACAATCAAAGGAAGCCTGAGAACGGTCCAATCCAAATTACTTTTTGATAAAATCTCATATTCTTTTTGCTTATCAAAAGTTGTTTCCGGATAGTTTTCATACATCCATTTTGTAGCTGCAATTACACTTTCATTTTTACTATCAAAAGGTGAATTTACACTTAATCCTGTTATTAATATATAACGTCCCTTTTTATTACAAAAAGCTTTAATAATATTAGAAGTAGCATCGCTAAAAATCGTTTTTTCGCCTTTTGGCTGTCCAAGAGCGCTGATAACCAAATCACAATTTTCTATTAACTTTTCAATTGAATCATAATCTCTTGCGTCCCCTTTTATAATTTTTATTAAGGGATTTTGGATTTGAAAATTTTCTGGATTTCTGAGTAATAATTTGACCTGATAATTACGTTCAAGAAGTTTTGTTAGAATATATTTCCCGGCTTTTCCGGTTGCTCCGATAAGAGCTATTTTAGGATTTTTCATTTTTTTTGTTTTATAAATTTTTGACATAAAGAATTAGATTCTTATACAGAAAAGAATCTTTTCAGGATATTCCTGAGCCTTGATTTTATTTATAAAACAATTTTGATGTACTAAAGATACAATATTTTCACTTTTCGCAATCACATTTTTGTCTTCTGTGCCGTTTCAGATCATTATCCCAAAACGGATAGAGCTTGATTGCCATATAAAAATCAGCGTTGTGAAGCTGTTTTTGTTTGAACAATAATGGAAACACATTTTCGCTTCCGAGAATCAATGGACCGATTCTGAAATAGCCACCAAACTGAAGATTTTTATATTCGGACAAAGTTGTAGAAATTCCGTAGCCCAAAAATGCTTTTTGAACGGAATAATTAGCATTGAAAACATTATTTCGCTTTACCGAATTTTCAAAAACCGGAACTCTTTGGATCCAATTGAAGTTGATAAAATGATTTTCTTTAATCCTTTGACTGTAATTGAAGTTAATGCTAGTTGGCAACCCGATTCTAAAACCGTAGCCTGCAAAGGATTTGTTCTCATCGCCGTACGCTTCCCGACTCAGTAATTTCAGATATTCTTCAGGATTTTCAAATACTTGGTTTTCAAGATTGGGGTTGTTTTGTAGCCAGACCGTATTACCATTGACAAAAGCATGGTTAATTCCCTGCTTAAAATTAACATAACCAAAATCAACAATATTAAATGAAAGTTTATAATTATATTCGTCTTCCCGCAAGTCCTTGTCTATAACAGTTATTCCGAGATCCAGACCTAAACCTGTTCCGTTTTGTTTATATTCGTAACGATTGGTTTCAAAATTATAATTAGTGACATAACTTGCCGTGATATCATAATCCGATGCATATATGTTTTTTTTCTCAGGATCTTCTCCTGCAGCAGGCTCTGTTGTGGTTAGTTTTATATTCTGATGATTGATGATATTAGCCGCATCCAAACCTATTTCATATTTTAAGTTCACACCAAGAATCCATTGTTTATCGGAATAGGGAAAAATTCTGGTGGCTGCGTTAAGGCCAATTTCGTTCCAGTTCATAACCTGTGTTGCAAACGGATGCATCTCATACAAAAGAGGCTGGGAAATCATTTTGTTACTAAATCGTAAATAATTATCAAAATCCAAAACCGAAGCCTGGGTTCTCAAACGGCTGAATAATCCAAATACATACTTTTTATCATTGATGTTTGCTGACAGCGAAAAAGATGGGCCAAGTATATCAGAATTAAAAAGAAAATTGGCATTATCCTTATTGTAAAAATCAAGAACATTAGGCTGATTTTCGCCGCTTATGCCTCGCTTTGGACTAGCTGTTTTTATTGACGTATTTAACAAACCCAAAATACTTTGCTGAGAGATATAAGCATAATTATTCTGAAAAAAAACATCAGTTGAGATCAAATTAGAGTCCCATGGATTAGGATTAAGATAAGGTTGCGTTGGTGATAATATTGCAGAATTGATTCCGCTATAATTATCATTGATGAATGTAAAATTATTTTGAGCCGTAATAGTAATAGTACAGAAAATTAGTAACCAAAAACAATATTGTCTCAACATTTACAGCTAAATAAATAATTAACTAATTTATTGCTAAAATATTGTTTGAAATAAAAATAATAATCAATATTAGTTTTTGAATTAAAATTTTATTTTCATCAGTCATTTAAAATATACAAAATTTCACGAAACCGTCACCCCGAAAAGATGCCCTATCAAAGCGGTAATTCCCATGGCAACCGTTCCCCAGAAACAGATTCTCAGAACGGCAACTCCGATTTTTGAACCGCCTGTTTTTGCTGAAATGGCTCCTAAAATCATTAAGAAAATGATAGAAAATCCATACTGAAAATAAACCATTTGTTTAATCGGAGCTAAAAGTGAAACCGCAAATGGCAGCAATGCGCCCAAAGCAAACGAACCGAATGATGCAAACGCAGCCTGCAAAGGTTTTGCCTGTGTTATTTCATTGATTCCCAACTCATCATGAGCGTGCGCAGCCAAAGCATCGTGCTCCGTAAGTTCAGTAGCTACTTTCAAAGCGGTTTCTTTACTTACACCGCGTCTCTCGTAGATCTTTGCCAATTCTCTCAACTCCACTTCCGGCATTTCTTCAAGCTCGCGTTTTTCTCTTAAAAGATCAGCTTTTTCGGTATCTTCCTGTGAACTTACCGACACATATTCTCCTGCTGCCATAGACATCGCTCCGGCGATCATTCCTGCTAAAGCGGCAAGAATAATGGTATTTCTGTCGGGATTGGCTGCAGCAACACCAATGACGATGCTTGTGGTAGACAATAATCCGTCATTTGCACCTAAAACCGCAGCACGAAGCCAACCGACCCTATTCACATAATGTTTTTCCAATTGATGATGCATAAGCTTTATTTTTTTATTAAAAAATGACTTGCCAAACATCTTTAGCAAGTCAAATTTAAAATGATTTTATTTAAATCTCAAATTCAGGGAAATAATATCAGACTTCATTCCCACAGATTTCGTGTAATGTCCGTATCTGATTTCCAGCATATTCAGCCTTTCAACACCAAATAAACCGTTCTTCGGACTGATTCTGATTCCTGCTCCGTAAAAATGACTGTCGAATTTTGAAAGGTCATAATTACTCGTATAAAAGTCATCAAAAGCCGTGTGTTGTTGATAAGGCGCAAAATATTTAGCCGCAGTCTGAGAATAATACCTGTAAAACGGGCTTACCGAAATAAAAGGCGAAATTTTCACAGGTGTTTCCAGACTGAAAGTATTGGATTTCAAGCCCCAATCGTCGGTATAATAACGATAATACGCTCTCAGAATCACTTTGTCCCCGAGGAAATAATTCGCTCTTACTCCCAAAGGAATTTTAAACCTTTTATCCGGCAAAGCTTCCTGATGAACTGAATGATCATTGAAATAAACCCTGTGGAAAGGCAAACTTAAATATCCTGTCTGCTGAACACCATCCGCCAAAAATTCAACCTGAAAATTCTGATTAATGATCTGCGAATAATAAAGTGACAGCGCAAAAGTATTTCTTCCGCTGGTTCCGTAGTTTTCGTGTTCTCCCCCGGTGCTTCCGTTTGTTCTGAGCTCAATCGGAGCAATCAGCTTTACCTGATCCAGATAAGCCTGGAATTTCGCCGTAAACTCTCCCATTCTGTTCTTGGTTTTTTGCGAAAACCCGATGTTTGCACCATAAGATGCATAATCAAATTCAAAAGAGGTAGAAACACCCGCCATTAAAGTCGTTCCTTTTTCAGTATTCTCACGGCTCCAGCTTAATGCAGGATAAATTCTGTTGTCTGCATGGGAAGCTGATGAATTGGCTTTCAGATCGATCATATCCGACGAAGCGGAAGTATAATGATCGATCCCGACACTGAGATCGAATTTATTTTTCCTGTCTTTCTTGTCGTATTTTACCATAGTTACATCGATGGTATTGGAAATATCGGTCAGTTTTTCCGTCCCGATTCCTCCCGTCACTGCAGAATTGTTTCCGATTTGTTTATAATAGCTTGAAACTAAATTAGCTTCATCAAAAGTCAGTTTTTTAGGCTGTTCATTGTTTGTGTTTTCCTGTGCTTTTGCGTTGAAAATTCCGAAAAGAGCAATAACACTTACGATCAATTTTTTCATTTTTGAATCACAATTAAATTTTACGATTACTCTTTTTTAGTTACATCCGCAACCACCGCCAACTTTTCCGGCATTTGCGCCCGAAGATCCTTCTCTGTAAGATTGAAAGCTGAGTTCGGTCTTTTCAATAGTCCTGTTTCCCAGAACCATTTCGGCGTCGTTCAATTTATTTTTTTCGTACTCTTTTACAGTTGTGCAGGACTGTACCGAAGCTACTGTGATCAGTAAGCAAGCTGATATTTTTATAAGGTTTTTCATTTTAAAGATTTTTTTAGAATGCTTATTTTGAATCCTGAAATTCAGATAGAGATTCTTCACTTCATTTTATTTCGTTCAGAATGACAAAGCATTTCATTTTAAATTAATGTTTTGAGATGAATAAATTTTGTCCTGGTCATCAATAATGATGCATTCCAGATGATTGATCTGGTTGATCATATTAAGCGCCGCATCGATTCCCATAATGCTTACGGGAGTTGCCATTGCATCGGCAATTTCTGCGTTGGGACAAAAGATCGTAACACTTTTCACGCCCGAAACAGGCATTCCTGTTTTGGGATTAATGGTATGAGAATATTTTTTACCGTTGATCATAACGAATTTTTCATAATTTCCGGAAGTTGCAACCGCCATATTGGTGATATTCATATACGAAAACGGTTGTTTTGCATTGTCGGGATCGGCAATTCCGACAGTCCAGGGCTTTCCGTCTGCCTGATTTCCCCACGTCGTTAGATCGCCTGAAGCATTCACAATTCCGGAAGTTACACCTCTGCTTTGAAGCATCTGTTTTGCCATTTCTGCAGCGTAACCCTTCCCTATTCCCCCGAAACCAATCCGCATTCCTTTTTCTTTGAGGAAAACAGTTTGACTTTCGCTGTCAAGAATAATATTCTGATAATTAACGAGTTTCAGATGTTCTTTAATCAGTTCAGGATTGGGAAGTTCTTTCATTTCACGGTCAAAATTCCAGAAACTTTTATCGATTCCGCCATAGGAAATGTCAAAATATCCGCCTGTTATTCTGCTGATTCTAAGGCTTCTTTCAATCAGGTCAAAAATCTCCCAATCTACTTTTACAGGCTTGATTCCTGCATTTCTATTGATGAGATTCGTTTGACTTTCCTCACTGAATGTTGTCAGAAGTTTTTCGATCCTTCTGATTTCGTTAATTGCTGCATCAATATGCTGATTTGCAGAATTTTCGTCATCGCTTACAACGGTAATTTCAAAAGCGTTCCCCATTAATTTCTGAGGTCTTTTGAATTCTCTTAACATATTTTTATTTTTGATTTTCTTTGATACTTCTTATCTCTTTACTGAAAGCCAAAGCGTTTTCCGAAGGAAGACCTTCCCAGCTTTTCAGGATTTTACCTTCCGAATTCAGCAATAATGTATAAGGAAATAATCCTTTTTGATTATACTGATCCGCAAGTGTAGCATTTTCTTTTTTCAGTTCAGGGGAAAGCTGATTTTTTTTATTTCTCGGAAAATCTGCATTGATGTAAACCACGACATTTTCTGTTTCCAGCTTTTTAAATTCATCGCTTTCGATGATATTTTTATGAAGCTTGATGCATGGAATACACCAGTCTGAACCGGAGAAATTTAATAATATAAGCTCGTTCTTTTCTGAAGCTTGTTTTTTGGCATTTTCCAAACGGCTCTGCGCCTGAATGCCAACAGCGAATACAACCATTAAAATGGCTGAAAATAGTGTTTTCATTATGCTGAAATTAATGATATAAAATAATTGATGATGTTGATCTGTGAATACAAATCAAATTAGGACTGAATCATAAAAAAGAAAACCTTGGCGGCTCCCAAACGGAATTCAGAAAACCTTTATAGCAAAGATCTTCATCCTTCGAAGGGATTTTATGTATTTTGATAGGATTGAAATGATACGTTGCCGCTTCAAAACTGAATCCCTGATTAATCGTAAAAACCAACGACAAAGGCGCAGAATGTATGATAAACGGAAGTCTCTGATCTTTACCGTAGTCTCTGTCTTTCACAGGATGGTCGTAATGTGTTCTCAGAAATGCAGTAAGCGTCATATCCGGATTCAGTTCTTTGTGCTCGATGTAATGCTCGACCAATTCCGGGATTTTCAAAAGCTGATACAATTCGGTTGTAGAAACCAAATATAAAAATAACAACAATATGGAAATCAACTTTTTCACTATACCAAAGTTAGGAAATGTTTTTCTTAGAACGATTTTAAATTAATCTGGATTATAACGCTAAAATGTTTAATAAATTGTTCAGCTTCAGTTTATGATTTAATTGAAGATTTATTCTAGATAAAATATTTTAAATATAATCTTTTACTATTAACAAATACCACTACGCTGACCTAACAATCTTTAAATGAAAGCAAAAGTCTTATTAAAATTCATTGGTATAGTTTACATAAATATTATTCCTCTTCTTCTGTATTTTTCAGTTTCATTAAAAGAGTATAGGCATTTTTGATTACTATCTTTTTATTATTGAGATCCATAAAATTGAGAATCTGAACAAAACCGTTTTCAGTATCTCCCAATGTTACAGGAGTAAGCCTATAAGTTTGCTTTTTTTCTTCCACAAAAACAAAGTCCTTCCCTTCAAAATTTACCACACTGTCTTCGGAAATGGCATTGGAAAAAGAAGTGCTGGTTTCTATCTCTGCATTCATATACATACCCGGAACCAGATTGTGGTCATACTTATCAAAATGGCAATGCACATCTACCAAACCTCCGGAATTAATATCTTTACTAATTAAAAATACTTCGCCATAATATTTTTTGGACGGATCTGCATTGGTATAAGCCACAAAACGTTGTCCCTTTTTAAGACTCTGAAGATCTTTTTCATAAACTTTGAGGTTTAGATGAATGTCATCCGGATTTATAAGTTCAAATAGCACATCTGAAGGATTTACATATTTCCCGATATTAACATTCACTTTGCTCACAAAACCATTAATCGAGCTATAAACAGGTACACTTTTCGTAATGCCTCCCGATTTTAAAGATTCAGGATTGATATTGATGAGTCTTAACTGTTGCGACAATGAATTCATTAAAATTCTTTGACTGTTCATTTCAGATTGGGCAAGTTGCATGGCTTTATCGCTGCTTGCCTGACTTTGATTCAGGGTTTTTTGACGGCTGTAATCCAATTCTGCAAAACGTGCTTTGGATTTTGCCATGAGGTAATCCTGTTGAAGCTGGATAAACTGTGGATTTTCTATCACGGCAATCACCTGACCTTTAGATACCGGCATTCCCGGAAGCAGATTGCTGGATTTCAGATAGCCTCCAAGAGGAATACTTACGGAAACCAGATTTTGCGGCGGAACATCGATCATTCCATTTAATTTCAGGGTAGAAGCGATATTTTTTAACGAAAGTGTTGTTGTTTCTATCGGTGCATTTCTCATCTGGGCATCGGTTAAATTGACTATATTTTCGTCTTTCGGGAGATTTTTTTCCTGCTTCGGAGCTTCTTCTTTTTTACATTGGATGAGTAGAGAAAAACTGATTAATAAGATATATATTGAATTTGATTTCATTTGTTAAGGATTTAAGTTAAGGTATTCGAATTCTATAGCACTTTGGTTGAGCTTCCAGACAGCATCGGCATAATTATTTTTTAGAGCTACTGCCTGATTGACCAATATTACAAAATCCAGATAGTTGATTTCTCCTGCCAGAAATTGTCTTCTTGCCGTTTCGGTAATGGTATCGGCATTTTTCAGTTCCGAAGTTTCGTAGCGGGAAACAATGTCCAAACTTGCCTGATAGATTTCGTTGGCTTTTTTCAGTTGGTTATTCAAATTAAATTCAGCATTTTTCAGTTCATTTTCAGCAATTGTTCCTGCAACTTTTGCTGATTCTATTCTGGCTTTTTGTCCACCGAAAAAAACAGGAATAGCAACACCCACCTGCACCGAATGAAACTGTGGTGTAGCGTTGTACACTTTGTCATCTGCTCCCATACCTTTAAAACTGTTTAGATTATACGCCAATTGCAGGCCGGGTAACATTTTTGCTTTTTCCAGTGAAATTTGTTCGGCAGATATATTTTTCTGCTGTTGCAAAATTTTGAGCAAAGGATGTTCGTTCAGATCATTTTTTAAACTGGCTGCAAAATATTTTGAATCGTTCGGGACAAAATCTCCTTCGCTGTTCAAAAGCCAACGAAACTGGTGATGCAATACGGCTAATTCCTGCTGCACCTGTATTAGCTGTATTTCAATGGCAGATTTCTGATTAGAAGCGGTAGTTTTTTCCAGAATGTTACTTTCTCCGGCTTTCAGACGCAGGCTCGCTTTATCAAAAAAATCGGAAT
>NQWY01001156.1:0-11614 GCA_019425655.1 Rhizophagus prolifer
TGGCGGAGATCACAGGAGTCCAATTAAATAGTCAATTCTATTGAATTTATTGATTATTTTTATTTGGTATTTTCTTGCGTGCCCCCAATTATGCCCCCACATATTTTTCCTTAATGACCAACTGGCTGATTTATGAACGTCTCAAGCCAAGATGGAACTGTGCCCGATGGACATCCAAAGGTGTTAGCCAAGGTTCTTGATCCTGCCAGGAGAAACCCTTCTGGTCAATGCGCACAAGCTCGAATTGCTCCACAAGGAAATTCACCGCATCAGCAAGAGTTATTCCCGCTTCGATATGTTCCTCAATAGCCGCTTCGTCATGGAATGGCGTGTCGCTAAGTGTCAGACCGTAATGATGATCCAGAAGATAAGTTAAAAGTTGCTGCCATACCTGTACGGGTGACAGGTTCGGGGACACCAGCATTGTGGCCGGTGCAGTTATATTTTTCATACGTAATCCTCGTGGAATTAATGTCAGAAGGGCCAGTGTGTCGGGTCAGCCGTACAGCATCCGGGCAACCACGAACGAACTGTTACTGGTTTCAAACCAGGCCCAGATATCCAGGACCGCTGTACCGGCAGGGAAATGAATAAATGCGTCACGGATAACCAGGGTGCCTTCTTCCTCTGTGACAGCGATGTTCTCCAGTTCCCGCCATAAGGCATACAGTTGCGTCAGGGGTACCGACATACGGGCTCCTTTAATCCGGGTATGAAACCGGATAAACGGAGAGGTAGACATAGCCACAACTTCCCAGTGTGTCGGCTTCGCAAATCAGGCCGTCATATTCCAGTCTGATGGTGTGTGCGGTATGTGGGTCCAGTTCGCCGGAACGCAGGGCAGACTCCATCTGCCTGATAAAGGCCGGGAAGCTGCGGTCCAGAGCCCGCAGTTGCACTGGCGAGAATCCGCCGTAAAGCCCGGCCCTGTCCCCCAGATAATGCAGGTGGTTTCCCTCCTGGACCAGTCGGGCACCAAAGCGGGGCGTGAAATCGTGGCGCAACCCCCATTGCAGGGAAGTGGATGTGGTCATAACATTTTCCTCAGATGATGAATGCTGTTCACTGCCCGGTCGGCTCAAATCAGGCCGCGCTCTGCAAAGGACAGAATGTCGCGGCGGCCCACAATGACGTGGTCCAGCACGCGGACGTCAACCAGCCCGAGGGCCTGTATCAGTCGTTGTGTGATGGTTCTGTCGGCGTGGCTCGGGTCGGTACAGCCGGAAGGATGGTTATGGGCCAGGATGACGGCAGCGGCATTGTGACGCAGTGCCCCTTTGACGATTTCACGGGCGTGAACCTCCGTCTGGTTAATCGTGCCGAAAAAGACCGTTTCGCTTTCCAGCAGGCGGTGCTGGTTGTCGAGGTAAAACACCATAAAGACCTCGCGCTCCAGCCCGGCCATCTGCAGACGCAGCATGTCCCGGACGGCATGGCTGGAGGTCAGCGACTGACCGGGCGTTCTGAGATGCCGGTCGAGTAAGCGTAAGGCGAGTTTCACGATGCGCAGGGACGCCGGGGGCATCCCCGGCGGGGCTGTAAGTAATAATTCAGACATGGCGGGTTTCCCAGTCAGTGAGGTTCAGGATATCCCGGGATTCCGGGTGGCGAAGTGCGTAGTCGCGAAGGCGGTAGTAATGCTCTGCCATGTCACCCCGGGCGGTGACAAAGGACAGGTGGCTGTATGTCATCAGGCAGGCGGCAATGCCAGCGGCTTCGGCGCTGAGCGTGGCGCGATTACCGTTTGACTTACAGTACAGGTCATACGTCTCCTGGCTGTCCGGCGCCATAAACACACCGCCGTTGCTGAGGGTGTAAAAATGCCAGTAGCCGCCGCTGTATTCCCGGTACAGGCGGCTGAACCAGCTCAGGATAGTCAGCTCCGGCGACAGCCACGGCGGGACGGTCCCGAAGTGCCGCCGCCAGAAATCCTGGCGTTCATGTTCAGGGACGACAGAGACGTAAAGTGCAGACAATTCGCGGCAGGCGTCATCCGCCGGAAGGGGATGTCCGGTCTGGTTCATGGTGTTTCTCCGTAATGTGTAGAAAAATCAGCGGGTCAGACAGATACAGGGCGGGATTACAGGGATGAGCGACAGTGAAGCGCGGTGGTTATGAACACAGTGACAGCATGTTTTCCGCCATCACCCACAGGGCACGGTTGAGCTTCACATCGCTGTCGATACCTTTCACGGCCCGGGTGTGCATGCGTTTACCCTGCGTGCTCTTTCCGTACAGCCCGCCTTTCATCAGGTTTTCCTGTATGCGCTGGTAGGTGGTCCACAGGTCATGACTTTCATCCTGCCAGCGGCGTGGCGACAGGATTTGCGCTTCGGTGACCGGCTGATGTTCCTCCCCGAACCGGTACGTGATGGCGGCTTTTGCCAGGGCCTGCTGTGCGGGGGGCGGCAACAGTAGTGACTGCATCGCATCCCGCTTCTCTTCCACCCGGTCAAACACCCCCAGCACTTCATAAGCCCCTTCAATCACTCTGCCGACTACGTCCCCTTTATGGGGCACACGGACCTCACCAAAGGACTCACCGCAAATCAGTCCGTTCTGGCACACCGCACGGAACAGTCCCGGCAGCATCTGGTAGCTGCAGGAGCCGTCATGGCTGTTGAGCAGAATGATTTCCGGCACCTGTTTCCCGGTAATCTGGCCTTCACGGCGCAGGCGCAGCATATGTTTTGTGTGTTCGCGTTTGCTCTGGTCACGAACACGGGTCTGGCAGGCGAAGAACGGCTGAAAGCCTTCTCGCTGCAGATTGTCGAGCAGGGTGATGGTGGGAATGCAGGTATAGCGTTCACTGCGGGAAGCATGTTTTTCTTCACTGAAGACACTCGGCACATAGTGCGCGAGTTCATCACGGGTTAACGGGCGGTCACGGCGGACAAGGTTCACCGCACCAAAGCGGCTGGCGAGTTTCATGATTATTTCCTTTCAGATTACACAAGTGACAAAGGCCATGAGCCCTAAGGGCTCATGGCAACTGGTGTGGTGCTGCATGGGAGGAGTCGTGGTGGTCGTTATCTGCCGGCATGCAGACGCTTTAATGCGTGAAAAATGATGTAATTCATTAAACGGATTGACATGAAGATAAGAGGAAAAATGGATTATCCGGAGAAGTGCAATAGTAAGAGCGAGTTCAGCAACAGATATTTATCCCAGACTCGCCGGTTAATAAAATCGCTTGCTACCGACAGTTCATGAAAAAGATATACTATCTTACAGGTAAGACATGATAGCAGGAAAAAATGGAAGCCTTCCTGCCTGTCTCTTGTCTGCGTTTTGAGATTATTTTTGTCTGAAATATTCTTTTTTGACCAGTTCCTCAATTAAATCAGTCTGCGTTGTTTTGTTTTTTCTTACCATGCTATCCAGCATGGTTTTAACAGGAGTTGATATGTAAATGTTAATTGCTTTCATATCCTTTCTGCTGTCCCTGAGTTTTTTCTGAGACCATGCTTTTTGTAGTTTCAGTAATAAAAAACGCAGTGCATCAGGATCGCTTTCCCACTGATCAACAAGGAGTTGACATGAATCATAAAGCTCCTCTGAGCTGTTTTTATCAGGGTAAATGTTTACTTTTCCGAACCGCTTCGTTTCTGTTATTTTTTCTGATAAATATTTATACGCCCACCTACAAAGCTCTCTATTTTTAATATCAATCCAGTCAAGGCTAATATTTCTACAAATAATCATTTCCCATTTCGAGCGTAATTCAGAAAGGTTTTTCTCTTTATCCTGCGCTCTTAAATTTCCTCTGTAATCAAAATAGCTGACAATCCATTCATATCTTTCATCATGATTCATAACCACTACGCTATTTGAATTGCGAATGGCCTCGGAGATTAGCTCATTTGTTTTTCTGTAGTCGTAATTGTAAACGTAAGCGTAACTTTTTTTCCGTTCTATTTCTTCGTGAAGAATTCTCCATCCTGGAATGTTTTTCATTCTTTCACTGATGGTTTTGTATTCCTTTCTCTGATATTTATTAGGAAAATTCCGCCCACAATTAAAAATGTAATAATATGCCCAGAAAGTTGCTCTTTTATTTTTGATTAGCCATCTGAACTTTTTTTCATGCAAAAGGGATTTTGCGCATTCTTTTTCCAGAGCAACTATTGTTTCAGCAGATATGTTATTTCTATTAATGAAGTTATTTAATTCCTGTTGAACAATGTGCAATTTGCCTTCGCCGGGAAGAAATGACGTGCGACTGTCTAGTTCATTCATCCATTCGGCGTAAAAGCGTGCTTCCCTGATGTCTGCAATGGTGATCGTTTGACTGTTTTCCGGTAATGACATGATGCTTACCACTAAGTGACTACTTAGTGGTAATTTAGTGTTTTTTTAGTATAAATCAAGCCTCTTTTTCGTTGCCATATAGTCGTCTTCAGGTAGTTATCCTGTGTATTGAATGACAGGGAAAAGGCTGTCTGTGATGGGAAATACGGGGTTTATTACATGGCAAAAGCGGCTGTATCCCGGCCTTCTGTGGTATGCCTGATGGTTGTCGTTATCGTTACGGACTGTTGCACTGCAGGAAAACAGATGGCAGACATTGCCATCTGTTCCCAAAGAGCATCATATCCTGTTACGTAATTGCCCCAACTCCGGCTGCCCCCTTCTGTCAGCATCCGGTTGTACTGGCTGATACGACAGATATGCAGGAATTAACCCTGAGTGCTTACCTGCTCAGTTCTCTTCAGCATTAAATGTTAGCGAGCAGGCATGGCAGATATATTCATCAAAGACATCATTATCCAGACTTCCACCAGCGATAGCGCCGAGGGCTGCGCCGCTCCCCATACCGACTAAAAAACCAATAATGCCTCCGGCAATAGTACCAACGCCCGGAATAACCGAGCCGACAGCAGCACCGAGTGCTGCACTCTCAGCGCCACCGGTTATACCAGCCATGCCTCCGGCAATGGCACCAATACTTCCTCCCATTTTCCGGCCAAGGTTTCTTTTCTGCGTGCTGGATGAACCGCAGTGGGGACACATCATTTTTAGCTCCTTACGTTGAGAGAATAAAAAAGCCCTTCCGGTTTTCCGGAAAGGCGGGGGGATTAAATAACGGTACAACAAGCAGAAACCGGAGCAAAAATACAAAGGCACTGCTCAGTAGATATGTTCGTAAAACTGACCGTCCATGCGATTCTGAAATGCCATGGGCCAGCAGATATACGGAAGTGTTAATTCAACGCGGGTATGATTGACGATATCCAGGTAGGTGCAGATTTTTTGCCCCCGCTGAGTAAGGGCGTCTCTCTGGCTGACCAGTTTAAACGTGGCAAAGTCACTGACGTTAGCCTGACTGGTCAGTGGCAGGCACAACAGGCCTGTGGTCAGCAGTATTCCTGAAATGTGTTTCAGGCAGGAAATGTGATGTTGCATAATTACGGTACTCCTTATTTCTTGACAGAGTCTGTGGTGAACAGATGGGATGGGTATATTCATTGATGAGGCTGGTTACCGTGAACTGAGTTTATTCTGTTGTATCGTCCTCATGACCTCCTTGACATATAACCTCCCCCCTGGAATCAGAGTTGACAGGAATACGGGGAGACAGTACCTGCTGATGAGATGTGCGATATAGTTCAGTTAAATAATATATACTTTAAAAATATTTAAATGCATGTATATCCGTGGCTCGCAATATCATACGCAAATAATTATTAGCAATACTTCGGAAGTATTCATCTGAAATAAAAAGCGGCATGCGGGGTAATATTTTTCCAACAATCCCTCTGGTTAAGGGTCGATTTTATGGCTGGAGCCATGGCTGTGTTTAAAATACTGGCATCATTATTTAGGTTATTACTGTTATTCCAAGAAACACCCATGCCATTATGAATATTAATCCACACGATCACCCCATTAAAAACCTCCTGACATTAATCAGATTAAAACTTACGTTCCCCTCACATGTTCATGAAAGGACATAGCGAGGAAGACACCATGAGAGAGCAATGTATCACCAACCCTAATTACCCGACTTATCCTGAGCTGGAATCGAAATTACACCGTCATGTTGATGAACTCTTCATCAGATACTCAAAGCTTATTCTGCTGAGAACTGATTTTGCGTATCGAAAGCATTCACCTGAATTCACTCACCAGGATATTCATGGCCTGTGTGCCGATATGGTTCAACTGGAACATCGGTTAGCCGGTATCAACGGCATTGCCGGTTATGCCTGGGTGGCAGAATATGGAGCAGACCATCGCTACCATGCTCACTGTGCAATATTCATCAATGCACAGTTACGTAATAAAGCCTGGCCGGTATTTCAGGAGATAGTGGCGCACTGGGAAAGTCTCACCAAAAATGAAGGCTATGCCCACCGGTGTGCTCCACAGCCCCATTATAAAGTTAGGAGTGAGGAGATGACTGAATACAATGACGATGTGGGTATCAATGCCATGAAATACATTCTCAGCTATATGGCAAAGACAGTGCAGAAACCTGATGGCATCCATTGCCGGTTCAGCGCAATACCCGCGAGGAGCCGGAGCGGGAGACCAAGAAAGCGGTCTGAAAGTGATTAATTACGGCAGGCAGATATCTGATGAGCAATACCAGTGAGCATAATGACTTTCTGCGTACGGCTCTCCCTTAATATCCCCGGAGAGAACTCATCATGATATCTGAAAATACATCCCTGCTTAATGACCAGATGGTCGACATGAAATTCATTACTACCTTTACCGGTCTGACCGATAAATGGTTTTACAAACTGATAAGCGAAGGGGATTTTCCACAGCCAATAAAAATGGGCAGAGCTTCCCGCTGGCTTAAAAGCGAGGTGGAAAAATGGATGCAACAACGGATCAATGATTCACGATGCAATGAATAACGACATTCAGGCTCCCTGCATCTCTCCCTGTTTCAGTATTAACCCACCGCCATTCTCCCTTGATTTCAACCTACGGGTCATCTGCCCGTCCAGAATGCGGCCCGATTAGGAGTCTGTTATGCATACCCGCCAGGCTAAACTGAAGTCTCCGGTCTTTCTTCCATCTCGCCGATCCGGCGCGGGATGCCCGGGTGTACTCTCTTCAGCTAATTTCAGGCAGGCGGAACAACAACTGACGGATGCCTACGGCGGGGTCACCCGCACCTGGTCACTGGGGCTGGAGAAGTACCCGGCAGTGGTCTTTGACGACAAGTATGTGGTCTATCTGCTACTGACATCGATCCGCTGGATGCCGGCATGGCGTATATACAACTTTCGCTGTTCGGCGTCCCTGGGGAAGTGGTTATTGGTAATTCTTTGAATGACGAACGCCGGCGTGTTCTTTATACACCGATTCATCTCCTGGAGAGCTGGATATACCGTCTTCAGCAAAGGATGGATGAAGCGATGGCAGTAGCCTAATCACAAATCGCAAGGCCACATAAATGTGGCCTTTTTTTTAAAAAATTAACCTCTATAGATATGAGCAGTTTACTCGCTCACCGCGCTTCTTTAGTTCAATGAGCATGTCTGCTCTGTGCCAGCAGCGGACATTGCTGGCATCATAATATGTTAATCATCGGGTAGCAGGTCAGCAACACGAATCCTTTTTCACCTTCGACATCCACCTCGATATCAAAAAGGGGCTTTTCAAGGCTTAGCGCCGGCGCATCCGTTTTTTTTGCCAGCCATTCAACCGCTTCTGAGAGACTTTCAAGCGTGCTGCGTTCAAGCCCACTGTCAACTGGCACCGGGCATCCGCGCCTGAACAGGGCATGTGCATAACCTTCGCTGCAGATAACAGAGCCATCCATACCTCTGCGAAATGCCAGTATCACCCAATAGGGTGGTCTGGCGCCATCCTGCGCTTCGCCGTTAATGCTCACCCCTCGCTCCGGGCGGAAGACCTGTTCACCGTCCGGCCAGATGAACGAGACTTCGTCCCGGGAAACCTTCGTGGACGTAAAAATCTGAAAGAACATCCGCGTTTTGTTTGCAGGCCAGTGTGCATCCGGACGTTCAAGCGTCTTCATTAGTTGTTCCCTGCCGTTTTCGCTCATACCTGGAGAAAACCGCACGATCTCAGAAAGCTGGCGACCACGTATAAATTCTGTTTGTTCCGTAACGTTCCTGAGCATCTTTATGGATTCAGAGACGCTGCGGGAGGGAAGCGGATACAGGGAGTCAAGGCGGTTAATACCTGCGTCCTCAATAAGAGTAAGCAGCAGCCGCGCTATACGCGGGCGGCGGGTACGACGGGTACGATCGTCAGCCGGTGTGGCGGGACGTCCTGGAGCTTTAACAGTGGTAGCGGCATCATCCAGAGGTAGAAAATCGCGGTAGCTTATTCGTCTGCTGCCTGCAGTTTTTCGGGTGCCGGCACGGGTTGCTCCTTCATCCCCACTGAAAGGGCGGTACATACGGCAGGAAATATCATGTTCGTGGCTGAATCCTGCCAGGAAGAGTGTGCCGGTATCCTTCATCAGGTTTGCGCTGTTGCGGGCTGGGTGTTCTCCACGTACGCAGTCACATTCAAGCCAGGCCTCTTTCTGCCGCATTTCCTGAAGTACCGAACCGGCTAATGCCAGTTCGCCAGTACTCAGCGGCTCGCGAGAGCTGTAGTAAGCCTTGACGGCGTCTTCCTCCTCGGGCCGCAGCCAGCGGATTGATCCACCTGTGGGGTTTTTCTTGCGAACCAGCTGCATGGCCATGGATATGTCCTCAGAATGTCAGTTACGGAGTGTGTCAGATGACTGTTGTCGGAGCAGGGTGACGGCGTCCTGTTCAGGCATTGAAAACTGTACACGGTGGCGGGCGGCGACATCGAGCGCGAACACCTTCGTGTAGACTTCCGTCGAGCTGACCGATTTGTGTCCCATCAGACTCTGCAGCACCTTGAGCGGAATACCGGCGTAGAGCATGTGCATGGCATAGCTGTGCCGGAACGTGTGCGGCGTCACCGGCACAGAGAATGTCACGCCGTCGGCCGCTGCAGCGTCCACGGCTTCACTAATCCACGTTCTTACCGTACGGTCAGTGATTTCCCACAGTCGCGCCTTTTCGGTCCGGCCGGTGCGTTTGTTTCTGCGTTCGAGCGGAATTTTCAGGGTGGCCACCATCATCTCCAGCTGGCTGACATAGAGGTTATCTGACAGCGGGACCAGACGGTGGGGCGTGGCACCGGCGGGTGTCCGGCCGGCACTGCGGGCCGCTTTCTCTTCACGCTGTTTGAGGGTGGCCAGCTGCACAAACGGATACGGTGATACCAGCGAAAAATCCCCCCGCGTCAGGGCCAGGGCTTCGTTGATGCGCGCGCCGGTGTTCCACAGGGTGGCCAGTAACATCCTGCGGTGCAGGTCCGGGACATAATGCAGCAGGGCATTGATTTCCGGGGCCAGCAGATATTTTGGCAGTTCATCATGCACCAGAGCCATCTGGCGCAGTGCCAGCGCAGCCGGATAATCGATGGTCACCGGCAGCGACGGTGTCTGATGAAAGGACTGAGAATGGGGAATCACGCTGCTCACAAATCCAGGTTCTCCGGGTAGTTCAGATCGTCTAACATTTTTCTTTCTTCAGCGGCTTCTTTAGCCCTCCGACGACGCGCCTTTCTCCATACGTCCCACATAACACGCTGAGCTGACCATTCCGAAATCGCAAGACGTGTTTCTGGAAATTCGGCCACCCTGCGCAGGCGTCTGACCTGGATGATGGCTTTTAGCCCCAGACGGGCATACTGATACTGGCGCTCACGGAAGTATTCGTAACGCTGGCCGAAACAGTCTGCGTCCGCGACGAACGCAATAGCTTTATGGGCTTCCTGCTGCAGAACGATGAGCTCCCTGATTCGATACATCAGACGTGCATCAAGAACCTGCCAGTCGCCACTGACGTTTGTGAAACTGAGATCAGGATAGCCGACGGTTGGCTCTCGGGTCGGTTCGGGATCGTCATTATTCTCACCCGCATCAGTTGCAACATCGGAGCAGGACTCGGCGAAATTTTCCAGCAGAAATACCAGCTCGGTGGCAATAAAATGCTGCTCCCGTTTTAGCTTTTCGTCTGATGCCCGTTTCTCACGCCGGAGCGTGAACCGGTGCGTCAGCATGACAGCTGCAATTGCCGCTCCGGCCGTAATAATCGCGGTGGCCACGTTACCCCAGATACCTGGCCCCTGCATAAACACCTGCACGGTGACCGGATGCGAGGCCACAGCCGCCATTCCTTCTGCCACATTTTCCTGCATTGATTTCGTTCTCCTGCCAGTTCGCTAAATCCCGTCAGGCCTGGTCCGGCATAAAACGGCCCGGCTCAAACGGCCAGCGGTCTCCCCCGGAATATCCTTCGATCCATTCCAGCTGCCCCTGGTTAAAGTACAGGTGATAGCACTGACGGGCGCATACGGTGATGCAGCCGTCAAACCCGGTCTCATTAAGTTCATCTGCGTCATCCGGCCAGCGGAGCAGACGGCCCTCAGCGGAGATCTCGTAAAAGGCACATTCACAGTCCAGGTCTTTGGTCTGGTATTCAGATTCCGTTTCGCCGTCCGGCATCCGGTAGCGAAACGTGACAGTATCGAACATCCCCATACAGGGCTCCTTATCTTGTTGGTAAATCCCGCCGTCAGGCTTGTATCGACCAGCGTCATCGTCCCCTAACGATAATGGGGCGGACGCGGCATTTTCCTGGTTTGCTCCGTGCTCTCCGCCATGATCAGAGGCAATTCCGGCGAAATGCTGTCCGAGTTCAGGGGTACTTCCAGCGCCCCGTCCGGTCTCTGATAAAATGCAGGGGCCTCATGGTCGGCCAGCATTCTCCAGCTGCATGGATCAGAAGTAACCTCCCTGCGGGCGACCAGCCCTCCCAGTTCATCAAGCAGGGCAACCAGCGGCTCGCCGGTGTATGGTGCGGGGCCGGAGTAAAACCAGACACTGCAATATTCCTGGTTCATGAGATCCGACCCCAGATCTTGAATTTGCATTTATTCCCCAACGTTAATTATCCCGCCCTGAAATCATCTCACCCTGACGTCATTCTTCCTTTCGTATTATCGCGCGACGTAAAAATCACACGCCTGATAATAAGCAGACATATAACCACGCCATTAAATTACCGGATGCGGGTTTCAGCCTGATCCGACTTTTGCGCGATAAGAGACTTTCCGGAAGTGTACCACGCACACGAAATAAGCAAAGCGGCCTTTTCGCCCCCTGCGTGCCGGGTCACGGGGCAGGGCGAAAACACAACATCTGGTATGAGATGCATCTGACTGAAGCACTAGATGTTGTGTTTCTGCGCCGCCGCGCGCCGGGGCGTGTTCCGGAGATCCGGGTCTGGCTTTTTTCGGATCCCGGATGACAAAACGCATGATATTTCCTGTAAATGCAATTATTCATAACATTTATATTCATATATGTTAAAAGTGCGAAATTAGCATCAGTTGTTGGTTATTATTAAGATTTCAGCAACAAACCGTATCCCACCCGCTTCGTTAAAAAAACCGAAGGTCATCAGAAGCGCTCACTGATCGTTCCGGGCTGAGACGGTGGCAGCGTCACGGGTAATGTCTCTATTTTATTGGTCGTGAGGAAGGCCGGATAATGGCCAAACTAAGAAGCCATAGCATTGGGGGCAGCCTGCTGATC
>NQWY01001186.1:0-10221 GCA_019425655.1 Rhizophagus prolifer
GAGTTTTGACATCTGATCTTGCGAGAGAATTCGCAATGATTAAAGATTACGATAGGAGTTTCGAATTTATCACAAAACATCCTGAAATCGTTTCTCAAGAAATAGTTGATCAAATTTTAGCAGAGGCATTCCAAGCTCAACTGAAAGGAAAAGCCAAGTATGCAAAACAAGCTGTACATCAAGCGTGGTTATTACAGTACTGCCAAAAGCTTGGAAAAGATGGTGTTACGCTTTTCTTCAAAAGGTATGTTTTGAGCCATTTTATCCAAATGGTTGACTATACATACGTCTTTATTAATAAATTTTTTTTTTTTGTTAGAATAACTTCACCGAACCCTCAAGCACGTGATGTTTTCATGAAGGACGTTAATGAAACGTATGACCGTATTCGTGAGCGTTGTCAAATTATGGCAGCAGAAAAAACTCAAAAGCCTCAACCTGCTAAACAAGTAGAACAGATTCAAATCGAAGTGACAGATCCTAATATGTCGCTTAATGTTCGTATTCCAAATGAAAATGCTACAGATGAAGAAGAAAAAAGGAAATATCAACTTTTTACAACTTTACCTGTAGAATTTCAGGCAGCTTTAAAGACAACTGAAATAACGAAAATTAATAAAGTTTTAGGCGAAATGGCTGTTGAAAAAGCTGAACAAGTTTTACAAATCTGTGGAGAGGCGGATATTCTTTCAATTGAACCAGGAATTATTGATACAACGCAAGGTGAAGTTGTTCCGGGGCAAGAGATCGATAATGAAAAGACACATGATAAACAAGCGGATTTATAGGAATAAAAAATCGATAAATTAATTAAAAATTTGTTAGATAAATATAAACATTTTCTTATATATTTTGTTTATGTTTGAATATTTACTCAGTTTTTTATAAGGCTATTACGTCAACGATAATTGGATGATTTAAATTACTAATATACTAATAGTTGGCAATACGCGCCACTTATCCAATAATATTATCGATCTGACGGGATAATACCAATTATATGTGTCATCAATTCGACATCAAGAACTTTTGATCACGTGAAAATTAAGTTAGAAATTTCGATATCATTCTAGCAATTTTTAGCAAAAAACTTACCAAATAAAAACGCCTCATGATGTTTTTATCGCATAATTTTTAATGATAGTCACTAACTGCTAACATAAATAGAGCGAAATTTTACCTTTCTCATGTCTTCACCGTTTCAACATTTTTCACATTGTAAAAAATAACGAAAAAGTCTTTACTATTTTTTACTTGTAAAAAAAAATGACTCGTACAAAACAAAATTCTACTCCGCATGCTCTTGCCAAAGACCGCCACCTTCAAAGGTAAATAAGCGCGTTTGGCCGCGTTATTTGTGCCCCATTATTTTTATATGTTTGACAAACTTTTCTTTAAAAAATATATATATATTTAGGAGCGGAATAACAGATCCAAGAGGAATGCCAAAAAAGGTTTATATTTAATTTTGAATTCACATATTCTAACATATTTGCTTATTTTGTTTACTCAATTATTGTTTATGCTCTGCTTTATACAGGAAGGAGGTGGTCCTCATAATTGGGGAAAACCCACTGATGTACTTGCGGAACTAGATGAACATTATGAATTCAATGAAGAACCGCCAAAGTATAATAAAGAAAAAGTTCAAGACACGAAAGCCGCAGAGACTAACAGAGAAACCGGGAGATTAGGAAAGATACAAGTTGTAAAGCCGGAAGAATTTGAAGTTCTTCACCGTGCAACCAACTCTTAATTTCTTAATAGCCGAAGCTAAATAGCAATTATCTTTTTTTCCTTCTCTATTATTATAAATTTTTGGTATAAATTGCAAATTATTTCTGAAAAAATCGGGTTTCACACTAGACTTTGTACTTTTTCTGTAACATAAATGAATATTTTCAACTTGTTTACATATAATGCAATAAAAACTTTACATTTTTTATTTTGACTGATAAATAACTGTTAAATTCGTTATACAATTTATATAATTACAAAAAAAATATTACAAATAATTCATAATGATTCTTTTTCCGCTTTTTTTTTCGTCATACGGCAATTTTCATACCCACATCAACAACATCATTAATTGGAATATCCCAATTTCCATATAATTCTCTTGAAATATTTTCCATGAAAACGTAGATGTTAATTAATGCTTTTTTCCCATAAAAAGCATTTGATTTAGGTTGTAGGGATTGTCGATCAAGAATATAAGTTACATGTTTTCCAGGATTTGAGCTTTCCAATAAATCTTCATTATTTGGATCGATTTTACGAATTTCTTGAATCATTTTTGTTATAAATTCTTGTCCTTGAGAAACATCTTCCATATAACCATAACGTGCAATTACACGATAACAGCCGCTATAACGAACTTTTTTCACTAATAAACGATCATCATCACCCACAAAAGGAATTGCAAGATGACGTATACTAATGAATATGAGAATTTGTGGTACCGCAGGAAAATGTTGTACAAAGTGTTTAAACGTAAGGGGAACACCATATCCTGCTCCACCGTAAAACATTCCAATTCCCGGTAATTTACTAACTTGATATCCACTGTTTGAAAGTTTAAGTTCGTCTTTTGGTTGTTTGGGTTCGATTGGAGATATTGGATCGTTTATTATAACTTCATCAATTTCACTTCTGGATAAAGCTGGTGATTTATCATCAGGATCGACAAAAATGTTTTCAAATGTTGACTTTGAATTGAGCTCGTGTTGAAATTTAAGATTTGCACCCCATCTCCAAATCAACATAACACTGGCAAGAATTACCCCAAATGTTAGTGTAAACCAACCACCGTTATGAACTTTAAGAAGAGTAGAACCCAAGAATGCCGCATCAATTACACCAAAAATTAAGAAGAAAGCAATAGAAACTACAATCGGAAGTCCCCAAACAACGCAAATTGCTATAGACAAGAGAATTGTAGTAATAAACATCACCGAAGAAACCGCAACACCGTAAGCGATAGTTAATTTAGCGGATGCTTGGAAAGCGAAGCAAACTAACACAACAGCAACCATAAGGATGTAATTAATCTGTAAAAAAATATAAATTATTGTCAACACTTTAATTTGGAGTCAAAAATTACTTTTAATTAAATTACCTCAGGAATATAAACTTGTCCTTCTATTTTCTTTGAAGTGTGTACAATCTTAAAAAAAGCAGAGAAAATATTAAAATTTAAAATCAAATATTACAACAAATTTATCGAATGATTTCATTTAAGGACGTACTGACGTACTTTGACTCTTGGGAAAGAATCTAATTGCATTGCCTGACTTATTAATGAGAATGTGGCAGAAATCATCGCTTGAGAAGCAATGATTGTTGCTAAGGTTGCTAGGACAAAAGTGGTCCAATAAATAAAAGGATTGTTCGGTACTGTATTATAAAATGTGTTTGAAACAAGTGTTTTATCCAAAGTTAAACGAGCCGCTTGCCCAAGATAAGCCAAAACTAGAGAAGGATAGACAATGAGTGGAAAAGAAAGTTGGATAGCAACGCGATTAAAGTGGCCTAAATCAGCATATAAAGCTTCAACTCCTGTTATGGATAGCAAAACTCCACCGAGAGCTTCGAATCCCGCTCCTTTATTACGAATAAAATAATCAAATATATAGTATGGATTGAACGCTCTCAAAATTTTTGGATCGAATGTAATGTTCCATATTCCAATAGATGCGATCGCTATAAACCATAAGAAAACGATTGGAGCAAATAAACCTCCGACTTTATTTGTGCCAAATCGTTGAACCGCAAACAATACAATGAGAATTCCGCTTTTTTTTTTTTAAAAAAAAAAAAATAATGTCAGTTGAATTAAGACCTTGTTAATTTATTTTGTGTAAAGCTGTTAATTCATACCAGCTAATGTAAACAATTGCTCCATGTGTTGATGGAGATGCGACTGCAATTCCTTCTACTGCGGATATTACAGATATGGCTGGAGTTAACAAACCATCACTCATAATCAATGATGCACCGAGTAAAACGATGACTGTCAAAAAATTTTGAACAAATTTGTGACGTTTTATAAAATTCTGAGATTCCTTGGCACTATAAATTGACGTGGTCTCGTAGTTTACGATTGTAAGATCGTCAGGTCTTTGATCGTCGTGAACACTCAGACCCGAATTTCTTTAATAATAATTATAAAGTGAATAACTAGTAAATTAGATAAACATTCATATTTAAACAAAATTTTTTTACCTAAACAACAAGGAGTAGAGAGCAAAAGTACCGCCCTGTCCATTATCATCTGCTCTCAAAACAATAAAAATATATTTGATCATAGGCACGATAGTCTAAACGATTTATAAGTTAATAAATTTCTCTCAATTAACAAAAGTATTGAAAACTGATCGTGAATCATACCAATGACCAAATAATCAGAGAACAGGCACCTAAGGGTTAATCGATACAAATAATAAATAAAGAAATATATTTTATTTTTTCAATATAACGAGAAAATCAAATAATATATACCAACGATATCACGGTCATCTTTAGGTATATCTGGAAAAATTGCCGTATACACGTATAAAGGAGATGTACCAATATCCCCATAAATTACACCTTTGATGAAGAATTATAAGAATTTAAAAGCTGATCAAAATTTATTTGGATTCACATGTTTATTTACCAAGAGTCCTAAAGGCCATTATCAAGGTAGTCACAATTCCAATGTTCTGAAATAAATATCGATATTTAATAAGGCTCCATATAATAAAAAAGTAAAACCTCTTATTAGTCACACCTTTTTTGCAGTTTGCTTGTATTTGTATACAAGTTCTTTCGATGACGTAGTTTGCAATTTTGTATCAAAATTATTCGTCATATTGGTAAATTTGGTCCGATAAAAAGACACTGAAGAGAAAAAAAATATAATTTCTTGTCATATTTATAAAATTTAATTAATTATAAAACTTTTAATCCAATCCGAATGCTAATCCCTATTTCATTGATAACACAGATTTTGGAGATTCACATTCTGTATAGAATGAACGTATGGAATTGAACGTTTATTTAATTACTAAATCTGTTATCCCTATATACGAGTAATATTGCATCATTGTACTCTTCGTGGCCAAAAATTCATTCCAATTATTCCAATTGCATATATTGTATACATGTGAAAATAATTGAAACAATAGTTTATATAGAATTATTATTATTCTTGGCATTAAGCAAATAATTAACCCGTTCTTACAGGTAATTTATTAATTATCAAATAAATTGCCTATCGGACAATTTTTGGGAATGCTAACCAATCGACCCGATCTAATCATCTGCATAAGGCCTGTTCATGTCCGGTTGGTTGAGGTTGGTTATGGTTTAGTTTGATTGGCCAGATCTGCTTGCCCAATATTTTTTTAGAGGAACATTTTTTCGTTATTTTTACATATGACTGAAATTTACAATCAACCATATCCATATTCCATACCTAAAAGGAAAGGCCTACTGGGCACTGGCCCAGACCGGTTTGGGTGCGTCGATCGGTTAGCACACAATCAACAATCTCGAACAAATCATAATCTCGAAAATTCTTTTTTTAATTTTACATCTTACGTAATAATTTTGTAATACTCTGTATTTTTGTTAATATGTAAAAGGTTTAAATTACTTCGCAAAAATTAGTTATTTAATAATTTAATAATACAAAAGTTTTATTCTGAGTTTATTAAAAAAAATAAGTTTATTTTTCTTTGTATTGAATAAAAGAGTATTTTTATGCATATAAAGATATAATTTTTTTACTTCGATTATAATCTAATAAATTATTTTTAAGGATAGGGACAATGAGTATCAGGATTTTGAATTTTCGTGAGCTTCAGGTTTGTGGGATTCTTATCGTCGGATTTTGTAGTAAATCCGCCCCTAGTAATATATTACAATAATTCAGTCACACCATTGGCAATTGATGAGCGCCAGTTTTTTGCTCTTTCAAATCCATTTGTAGTTTTATCATAATCGAACATTGTTTGAAATATTTCTTCTTCCGAGTTCATTACGAAAGGTCCATAATTTACCATAGGTTCCTAAGTTATGGGTAATGATTTGTAAATTCTAAAAAAAATTGTTTTTTTAAAAAATTAATAATATTTACCTTCAATGGTTTTCCCGTAAACAGTACAAATCTCAGATCTCCATCTTTTGCATCTACAGAAATATGATCTCCATTATCATCCAAAAACAATGCACTATGTTCTTCACCTTTAAATTGATTTCCACCGAAATAACCAATCCCATTTAAAACATATATAAATCCTTGATGATCTTTTGGAATTGTTTGTACAATCTTTTTTCCTGTTTCAAGCTTAAAATCCAAAATCATTGTAGGAGTTCTTGTAAATACTGAACTTTTTACTCCAAAACTTTCTCCCGCAATAATTTTTACTTCAATTCCAGGTTCAGGTTTTGCTCTTGGAATATTACAATCCTTTAAATCTTGATATGCAGGTTCGATCATTTTATATTCTCGTGCCAAATTGATCCAAAGTTGAATACCGCGAGAAGGCGTATTTGAAGCAGGCATTTCAGCATGAACAATACCGCGACCTGCTGTCATCCACTGCACATCGCTATAGTATAATAAAGAAAAAAAATGAATATAAATAACGTTTTTTTTTTAACTAATTAAAAAAAAAAAATTTATGTACCCGGGTCCAATTAACCCTTTATTTCCACCAAAATCTTCATGTGCAATTGCACCCTCTAATAAGTAAGTAACAGTTTCGAATCCTCGATGAGGATGATCCGGAAATCCGGCTGGTGGAGTAACTTCAAATATATCACACAACAAAAATGGATCTAAAGTTCTTGATCCACCTATACATCTTCGAACTGTTGCACCTGCTCCTTCAGATCGGCTCTAGTGTCATAAATTAAGAGGTTAATGCCGAAATCTAATCATATAATTTCTATCAAATAATATCTACCTTTGCAAAAAATGATCTTGTAATATTTCTAGCTGCCATATTTGTAGTATTAATGAATTGGAACCTGTCATTTTTATATAAAAATTAAAATGTCGATCGCGACGATTAGAAATTAAATTAATAAATTAGTAAATTACTGATTTGTCATCTTTTTAATAAACACTAATGACAAATTTGGATTTTGTAATGTGTCACGTGATTATTAAACAAATTTGATGTAATAAATTTTTAGATTATTTATTTATACGCATTTCGTAAAAAATTTTATTTCAAATATACGAACTTTCCCACTGTCTTTGTGTTCTTCTGATTCCTCTATATACATTTTATTTTATTATACAAATTTAAAATATCCAACAAGTCGAAGAAAAAATTTTTTTTTGTACCTCATTCTCAAATAAGTCCATGTACTCTTTTTTACACGCTCCAAAGATAAGTTTATAATTAATAATAACGTTTACTCCATATTATTAATTAAGCTGCTGAATCAGAGAAATTCTGTGATTTAATTAACCAAATAATGACATTTCTTGTAGAACGTTAGATCAATATTATTATTCACACAACTTGAATGAATTTAAAGATAAATATACATTTATTAATTTATTTCATATTTAAATATTCATCAACTATTGAAGAAAACTTGATTTTAAAATGTAGGTCCTCATAAATAGAAGTATAAATTAGCCTAATTTCACATCAGTAATCGTACTTGAATGGTCGATATAAACATTCAACCTACTCTTTATGTAAATACGTTCTTTTTAATATACACCTTTCTGGTTTAAAGTCCATGGTTACAAAGGCAGATGGAGGAATAATTCTATGTTCAGCAGGTAAATCGGTTTTACGAACAACCTAGTTGTTCTTCAGATGCAACTGATACATTATCAAGTACGTATTTCTTGCCAACTAATTGAGCTTTCCAATCTTCAATAGATTTATCTGACATTTTTTATATTTTTTTTTAATGAGAATTATGAGGAATAAGTTTTCGAAAAAAGTTCTTTAATATATACTGTAGTTTCCTTCATAGTCATCATAATGATGCATTCATGCATTCCGAACCTCAAATTAGATTAGTTTTTAAAAATTTGATCTGCATCAATTTGTTATTGGTCTGTAAAAAATTATAAATTGTTTTTGAGTCGAAGAAATATTTAATATTAAAGCTTAAATAATTTGGTGTTTAAAGATGTGCAAACATATTCTTAACGCTCAGGTATATAGAGTGTTGTTATTTTCTTTATTTTACCCTTAGAGATCTATATAATAACGTCATAGTATACTTTAACAAGGTTTCGATTCGTGCCCCATGCTGTCAACGTTGGTTTGATTGCGCTGAGTGCCACGCAGAAGTATCGGATCATCAAATCAGAAAAACCGCTGAGATGGTCTTTGCTTGCAAAAAATGCAAAAAATGTTTCCGTAAGGATACGAATAACTTCGATGAAACTGATGAATATTGCCCTCATTGTGATAATCATTATTTGTTGGATGCAAAGACCCCGTCATTCGGCATTGGAGTTGAGGGTGAAGATCCAAGGAAGGATAACAGGTTAGAAATTTTTAAAAGCGAAAGGCAAAAGTTAAAAAAAATTGATTTATTTAACCTAAATTTATTATCTGACTCATTATCTGTTTTTCTTTGTATACAGAATGATTAAAGATGAACGTATAAAACAAGATCCTAACAAGAGTATTTTCAATCAAGACTTTTCATATAAAATGGGTTAAATAATTAACTACATAATTTTCATAATTTGTAATCTTTTTCTATATAATACATATCGCCTTTAGATGTACTGAAATGATAGAAATAAAAACTGAGAAAATATTAGAAATTTATTGTCATAGAATATATACGATAACATTTAGTCGATTAAAATTGATAAAATTTATAATTCAAAATAAATATATAACTGGTGCTTGTTTAAATTATTTATGCCCTATTTACTTTTAAAGTCACGTGACAATCTTGTATTATTGTGAAAGCGGGTAATTTTAAACTAAAAATTAGTCTTTATTCTTGGTGGCTTGTAATTATATTACGAAACCAAACGCGAACGCGCATAAGCTCTTTAGGAAAGTCACCAGAATCAAGTTATAATGCATATCAAGCAGGTATACTTTTGAATTAACTCAAATAAGTTGGAATTTGCGTTAAAGTTTTATTAAAAGAAGGTAATATTGTAAGTAGTTATAGTTAACTTAGATTTCTTTAATTTAGATTATTATTCAAGGCTTTAAATCTTATAAAGATCAAACTATTATTGAACCTTTTAGTCCTAGACATAATGTTGTCGGTATGCTAGTTTTATATTTAAATTTTGACGCGTGTATGATCAATAACTTTTATAGAAAGAATTATCGCTATCTTTCATTTAATAAATATAGTTGGTAGAAACGGATCTGGAAAAAGTAATTTTTTTGCCGGTGAAATATCTTATTAATTTTTTATTTATCAGTTTTTCTTATTTTAATATCAGATATCAATATATTAACCTGTGATATCTTTTTTTTTTAATATCAATTCTTTAAGCAATTCGATTTGTTTTAAGTGATGCATACACAAATATGGGTCGCGAGGAGCGTCAAGCTCTCCTTCATGTGGGTTTTTAATTTTTAATCTGTTTAGCATAAATAATTATTTTCGAACTTTTAACTAAAGTAAAAATTGTTTAAAATTGATTTAAATGAAAAAAAAAAACATAATTAAACGATACCATTATAATTATTTTACAAAATTGCTTTGGAATTTCAATCTCGGGATGGACTATCTCATAAATAATGGATTTAATGACCGTATATAGGAAGGAACTGGACCTGCTACTATGTCTGCTTATGTTGAGATTATATTTGATAATAGTGACAATCGTTTTCCTGTTTGTGAATCGACTTTCTAGGATAATTATGACAATTCAAAAATTGCTTTAATGTCAATTTTTTTGATAGACGGGCAAAGATGAAGTGGTCTTACGTCGTACAATAGGATTAAAAAAAGACGAATATTCATTAGATAAGAAAAGTGCAACGTATGTCTTCAAGATCGAAGATGAAACGAAGTGTATTATTTTTGGATCAACTAAAAATATATGTATATTATATATACAGAAAAACGGATGTGATGAATTTACTTGAGAGTGCCGGATTTTCACGTTCAAATCCTTATTATATTGTACCGCAAGGGAGGGTATGGTACTTCTTATCATTTTATTTATTGTTGTTGAGAAAAGCATCCAGAATAATTAATTAAGAATTTATATTA
>NQWY01001197.1:0-10984 GCA_019425655.1 Rhizophagus prolifer
GGTTTTTTTTTGCACTTGAATTTTCAAAGGAAAAAATGACTACATTTATATACTTTTATTGATAAGAAAATTTTCACGCCACTATTTATTATGTAAAACAATAACATTTAGTTCATTATGGCGCAAATGACATACACTTTTTTAATCTTGGCCGTTCTTGGCATTTATTGAACAACTGTATAAACATTCAATGATTTTACGTCAATTTTCCGTAAGCTTATTTTGATTTGGAGATAATACCGAAGTCGGGATCACTTGGCATGATTGGCAACACAAATTTAGAACAATCATACTATTTTATTACATGTTTAAATATAACCCGGGAAAGGCTACGTTACATGTTACACTAACTGAAAAATAAACGTAATATACATTATTTCTGCATGACGATTTCATTACCAATCATTAATTAAACAAGCGTTAATTGTTGCGTCAGCAGATGTACATTTTCCACCTTGGTCCAGAGAAAAAGCCCAATTATGTTTTGTGCAAATAAATTTTGAACCTAGGATAACTCCCTTTAAAAAAAAAAAAATCAAATTAATAATTTTTTTTTAAAGTTAATTGAAAGTATAACTAACTGCAACTTAACACGTTACCCTTGAAGCTAAATCTGAATTGGCATGTGGACACCATCTATCAACTTCATAAGCTTTTCCATCAGATGTTCTAATTCTTAATCTATCTTCTATTATCAATCTATTGGTTTTTTTTGAATCATTTATATTGGTATTTTTAGTAACGTTTTCTCTAGAATCTTTTGTGATATTATTTACCTGAAGTTTTGTTACTCATTTTATAGATAAGAATAAACAAGTAAGGGCATTCACCTTTATATGCCGAATTTGTACTTTTAAATCGAACCCGTGATATAAGGTTTGTGTTTTCCTGTTACATTTTAATTGGAGATTCTTTAGAAGTTTGTCAATCTTTTTCTACCGGGTGACCTGCAATCCCGCTTTTTTTTCATTGTTATATTCTCAAATATGGTTAGTTTTAGAGAAAATCTCGTGAGAAAATTCTTGCTTTATTTTTAGAGAATATGGATTAAACGAAAGCTTGGCTTTTTTTATTATAATACTAATTTTCACTGGTTATTATGAAATATTCTAATGCAAGTAGTGATTTTTCACAACATTTTCTTGTTTCATTGTTATTCGTTAGCTTTTCAAAAGCAGTTAGTTTAAGATCAATTTCGAAGCTTGGCGCAAATTCCTTCAAAGATCAACTTATTCACTAATCCAATTAAGATCATTAGCTTGTCTTGGTGGGCTTATTCATTGCATATCTTTTCTACGAAGTAATTTCGGCTAAGCATTCTCTATTGTAGAATATGGAGAATATGAACCAAAATGGGCCAATTATTTAAGCCAGTCAAGATATCTGACGCACACAAAAAAAAGTGGATTGTGATCTGACGACTTTTGAAAACGTATAAAAACTTTTAAAACTGGTAGGTAAAACTTTGCTTCGTGCTGGTAATGGCAAATGGGTGGATTTAATTGGTAAGAAATCTGAAAATAATTTTAAATTTTTATTAGTATGTATATGTTTTATTCTGTTTCTAAAAAGATGCCGTTAATTGGGCGATTAAAGAAAAGATTGCTGAGAAAGATAAAAATTGCGGTAGTTAATGGGACTGATTCATGGGTTCTTTAAATACTCGTCTTACTGAGCAGTCAATACATTCATTTTTGCATACAATGCTGGTCAAATTTATGCTATGAAATTATCTCACGTGACTTTATATTATATTTATATTACGCCGGAGGATCGATCAAAGAATTTTAAATTTTTCACTCTTCAACAAAATGACACAACTTCCACTTCAAACTACGCCTATTTATGCAAATAATTTAACAGAAAAACAACTTGTAATAAAACAAGAACATCCAATATTATTAAATAAAAGGTAGAAAAAAAATATCTTTTTTTTTTATATCAGTAAATTAATTAATTAAACGATTATTTTGTATATAGTAAAGAAGAATTAGGAGATCTATTAAATAATGATGTGATCTTTGATACATTTATGGAGAGTGTGGAACAAGTTCGAAATATGAAAAATTTACAGGATGAGATGAGAATGGGAAATGAGACACTGGCAAGTAAGTATAATAATTTTCTTTAATTATTGATTTTATATTTATTCGATTTGTTTAATAAACCGATATTTTGAATTATTAAAAGGAAAAATATTATCTCAGGAACAGGAATTAATTCAATTACGTAATAGTGTTGATGAGCAAGAAAGATTTTTAAAAGAACTTTATTATTCAAATTTTGAAGAAAAACTTAAAGTTCAACAGGAAGTTTTAAAGGTATTTCATTATTAAAATTCTTTTAAAAAAAATCTAAGAATATAACCTAAAGAAAAAAATATCTACTTTTATAGAGATTTTCACCACCTATTCTTATAACAAAATTAAAATCTGAAACTCAACAATCAGATGAATTAAGTGAGCAAATTGCAAAATCATTTTTAGACGGAGAAGTAGAAGTCGATAATTTTTTAAAACAATTTAGAGAAGTAAGAAAAGTATATCATTTAAGAAATGCAAAAGTAGAAAGAGTCAGCAAACAACCTGGAATTCAATAACTTTTATTAAATGATAATCACTTTTACCTATTCTTATCACACAAACAACCCCATCTAATAAATCATCTTCAATTAATTTATATTGAGGTTCCATTACTCTTTGATTATTTAAATAAATTCCGCCTACTTTTATCAATTTATTTGCCTCATTTCTTGATTTACATGCACCAGCTGCAACAGCAACACGATCGATCGTTCGATTTAAAATTTCATTACGATGAATTGAAGTTAGTCTTTGTGAATCATGCGAAAATGCTTCAACTAAATCATGTCCACGTATATTTTCCAGTGAATCTCCAAATAATACTCTAGTAGCTAATTGTGCTTTTTGTAATCCAGTAACTAATAATATTTTGGAGGAGAAAAAAAAATTATTTGTTAAAAGAGAAAAAAACAAACAGTTAAAAAGATATAGTTATTTTATACCTCCATGCACAAATTCTGTTATCTCTGAAGCTAACTTTTCCTGCCCGTAACGTTCTTCTGGAGATTCCTAAAAAGTTTAATTGTTTAATGAACTTAATTATATTATTACAAAGTTTATGCAATATTTGACTTTACTAAATAAACATATTCACAATATGAGTTTTCACAATTTGATCGATTTCTTCCATGCTTAATATCGTAAACATACGAAGATACTTTTCTACATCGGCATCAGCTATTTTCATGAAATACTAGGAAAATAAAGCTGGTTTTACTCTTTTTTAGAAACACTAAAACCTGAAAAAATTCGTAGGGGCTGGTCATCTTATCATCTAACCATATTGCATTTCCTGCAGATTTACCGAATTTTTCTCCAGTTGATGTTAACAGTAAAGGTATCGTAATACCAAAAGCATTAGTATGTTCAGTTGTTTCCAAGCTATCTGTTGTCATTTTTATAGAATCTGTTCTCTTTTTATGAATCAAATCGATTCCAGCGGTAATATTTCCCCATTGATCACTTCCTCCTAACTTGCAACAAAATTAGCAAATATTTAATTAATTAATTACATAAGATATAACAAGTGACTTACCTGAATTCGACATTGATGATAATGATATAGATACCAAAAATCGTATGCTTGTAATAATTGATACGAGAATTCCGTAAAACTTATTCCTCCAGTATTTTCCATCCTTAATTTAACACTAATAAAAAAGTCTTAATTTAATTTCTTTTAAACTTGTAAAAACAAAAAATTAGTATACCTATCTCTCGCCATCATTGTTCCAACACGCGCATATCTTCCAATATCATTTAATAGTTCCAGTGCAGACATTTTTCGGAACCATTCCAAGTTATTTAAAATTATCACATTATCTAATAATTCATCTCCTATTTTAATCCCACGTCGTGACGCATACTTTTTTCCGTTAATAAAGATTTTTCGAATTTGATTATCAATCGCAGTAGCATTTTTTTCAATCGTTGAAAATGATAGAGGTTGGCGCTCAGTATTGCGTCCGGATGGATCGCCTATTGTGCCAGTTGCTCCTCCGATCTGATTTATCGATAATAAAGAGACGCGTGCGATGCCCACGAACATTAAAATGTAATAATCCGATTAACGTTAACAAATTTCCTAAGTGTAGACTTGGCGCAGTAGGATCTACGCCACAATAGATTGTGGTTTGATTTTTCACTTGGTTTTTCACTTGGTTTATTATATCGGGACTTTTCCAAACAAAGCAAAACACAAAAAAGGAAATCATTCTCAATCACTTATTCATTATCTAATGTAGAAATAAATTTTTCGAGATAATAAAAAATTGTAACCTCGTCAACGCGTTAACCAAACCTCTTTTTTTTAATTCTTCAATAACATTGTCCTCATTTTTTTTTGTAAAACATCGAATCGATATATTATTAAAATATGATCCGGGATAAAATTTTTCACATGAGAATTTATTGAATTTATTGTAAATGTTTCGAACAATTATTTTCGATTTCATCATATTTGCTATAAGAAAAAAAAGATGAGATATGCACATGAAAGAAAAATGATGACCGAATAATGAACAAATTCTTTATATTATAATCATTACGCACATCTGTTGATCCCTCCCACTTTCCACTTTTGTCACGTTCTCTATTTATATAAAAAGGGGGCAAGGATCCAAATCTTTTTGATCCAAAATATCCAAGTGTATGAAAATGCCCGAAAGAAATACTAAAATGATTAATGCGTATCGGCTTGAACTAGAAGCTGATGGATCACTTAGTAGCGAAAAAAGTTTCATAAGGCTTCCAACACCTATTAATCCTTATATATTACGGTTTAATATTCGTGCAGGGTCATTTGCTTCCCATAGAGGAATTCTTTATACAAATTATCCGATAGATGGGTACTTAATTATAGATCATGAGAATTAATAAATTTCCGGAATTCGATAGAAAAAAATTTCATTCAAAAAAGTAAAATTTCATTTATATTAAAGTTCACCTTTTTTTTTCAAATTTCTTCACTTTCTTTTATTGATCTTTTTTAATTAAATTTACAAATAGATTTCCAATTGAATTTACGAAACCTCTTAATATTGATATTACCATTCAAATATCAGGTGCTTTCGAATTTTATGTAGAATATAAGGAATTAAATACAAATCTGATAAAATCTTCTACAAGAAGTCATTTTGTGGTTGATCCGTTATTGCATGTCAGTACACGACGTCGGATATTCACATCCGAACCAAATACCTCAGAATCAACTACTCCGATTTCGCTTGATGGTCTGGTTATTCAATCAGTTCTACCAAAACTTCTTGGAAGGTTTTCCGAATGGGACGCTCATATGAAAGCTATATCTGATCTTGGATATAATATGATTCATTTTGTACCAATGCAAGTACGTGGTGCATCTAATTCTCCTTATTCCATCTACGATCAATTATCATTTTCGAATGATTTATTCGAACCTGAAGATCGTTCGAAGAGTCCCGATGAAAAAATCGAAATCGTAAAAAAAACATTAAACAAAATGGAACATGATTATAAACTTCTTAGTCTCTCTGATGTTGTTTGGAATCATACTGCTAGTAACTGCGGATGGCTTCAAGAACATCCAGAGGCTGGTACGTACGTTTGATTGTCTTATATGCTTTCGATTATTTAATTTATATATTTTTTTTTTTATAGGATATAACTTAATTAATTCACCTCATTTAACTCCCGCCTTTGACCTTGATACTGCTTTACTTGATTACTCACATGCTCTTGGTAAGTTGGGATTTCCAACTAGCATGAATAATGAGCAAGATTTGGAATCAATTATTGAAGGTGTCAAAGAACATGTGATAAATAAAATTCGTTTATGGGAGTTTTATGTCGTAGATGTTAAGGAAGCTATGTATGAATTTAAGGAAGCATTAAAAAAGCCATGGCCATCTTCTAGAAAGGACATTGATTTTTCTGCTCTATCATTTAAACAACAAGCAAAATTATTAGCAGATAATGCTCTTTACTTTAAAGGAGATTTTGGTCAAAGATTTTATAAAAAGATAAATTATGAAAGTTCCATTTCGTTTATTCTCGGTTTAGTTGAATCAGAAGTAAATAAAACTATAAAATCGAGTACTCCAGCTGAAAGGCCAACTTCAAACAAAACAGAAATTAAAATAGATAGTAACGAAAAGGAAGGTATTGAAAAGGCAAAACCTGTTAATTTAGTTGGAGACAAATCAAATGTAAAGATCGCGGAGAATGAGAAGTTGGATGAAAAATCAGTACTAATGAAAAAAATGATCGATAAATTTTCGAAACTCGTTAATGAAATTAATCTACCTTTCTATGTATTGTATGATGATGATGTTATTGCTATTCTTGATAACTTATGGAATAGAGCTAAATATTTGCGTCTTGATCCCCACGGACCTAAACAAGGTGAAATTAGTAGAAAGTAAATTAAAGAGGGATATTCTAATATAATTTCGCTTTTATTTAGGGTCCCACTTGTTGAACAATATTTCACAAGAATTCCATTAAATGAGACCACAAAGAAACATCCAAAGGGTGCATTGGCTGTTGTAAATAATGGTTGGATATGGAATGCAAATCCATTACAGGACTTTGCAAGCAGTGAATCTTTTGCTTATTTACGAAGAGAGGTTATAGTTTGGGGGGATTGTGTGAAGTTACGTTATGGAAAAAGTAGAGTATGTTATCATAATTACACCTTTACTTAAATTTTTATAAATCCAAGTAATCCTAAATTTAATCCTTTCTTTGAAGGATGATTCACCGTGGCTATGGGATCATATGACAAAATATACCGTGCAACTTGCTAAATTATTCCATGGTGTAAGAGTTGATAATTGCCATTCTACACCGATTCACGTTGCACAATACCTCCTTGATGAAGCACGTCGAGTTCGTCCAAATTTGTACGTAGTTGCCGAATTGTTTACAGGTTCAGAAGAAACGGATATCAAGTTTGTGAGAAGTATTGGAATAAATTCGCTTATCAGAGAAGCCATGCAAGCGTGGGATCCGCGTGAGTTAAGTCGCTTGGTACATCGCCATGGAGGAAAACCTGTTGGTAAATATAATTTTATAAACATAATTTTTCACATTCCAATATTGCGAGTTATATTGACAATCATATATTTTTAAAGGTTCTATGGATACTGAGTGTCTCACTAGCGTGTCTATGTGCAAAGGTCTGGATGGAAAATCAGACGTTCAATGTCTTGTTACACCTCTTTTAGGATCAAAACCACATGCTCTTTTCATGGATTGTTCTCATGACAATGAAACACCCCATCAAAAACGTGTTGCAGAAGATACTTTGTCGAATGGCGCTCTTGTAGCCATGAGTTCATGTGCTACTGGTAGTGTTAAGGGATATGATGAAGTTTATCCGGAACTTATAGATTTAGTCAAAGAAACCAGGCCTTATGCATTACACGAAAAACCATTAGATATCGGTATTGGAAGAGGTACTTTCAATGATTTATCTTTTGGTTATGTTTAATTTATGAATCAAAATAAATTTAAAATTTTTAATATTAGTTAAGAAAGTGTTACAACATTTGCATACTGAAATGACTTTAGATGGGTATATCGAAACACATGTGCACCTTGAAAATGATGTTAGTATTTTTGTGATGATGATATGCAGTTAAGGGGGAGGGGTTGATCATTTGTGATTTTACGTGCCAATCATAATATCATTTATGATTGCATGCGTGATTTACACCGAAAAACTCGAATTTGGTTAAAGAGTAGATTCCCCTATTAACTGACGCGGTCATTATTTGCAATTTCAACTAAAAAGTATATTAGTGTGCACAGGGTACATCCTCATACGCACAAAGGTTATTTATTAATTGTACATTGTGCATTCTCAAAAAACTGTAAGTTTATCGTTTCATTAATTTATTAATGTTACCTATATTCTAATAATTTTTTCTTCCTAATAGCATCTTCTATATCTCCTATAAAACTAAGAGGTACTAGAGCAGAATTAGTTTTTTCTACAACTTTAAAAGTACATTCTCGTGAATTTACTCCTAAAGACAATCTTTCTGGACTTTCTGCCTCCCTTGAATCGCTTAACGGTCCAAATTTGCGTAAAGTTTCTGATGATCACGGTTATTATACAGAAGTAACTTTGCCAAAAGAATTTCCACCAGGTAGTGTCATGTTATTGAAAACGTGGGTAGATAAACAACACAATGGATTGGATGAATTTTTGACATCAGATGTTGAAGAGTCTTTTAGAGAATTGGATCTAGTTGATTTGAATATAGTTTTACATCGATGTGGTGGAGAAGAAAATGACGTTACGCCCGATTATAATGTTTATAATATTCCTGGATATGGAGATCTTCCATATTGTGGTTTAGAAGGTTTCATGTCAGTATTGAGACAGGTTATGAAGCATAATGATTTAGGTCACCCATTTAGTTCTAATTTACGTGAAGGTCATTGGGCTTTAGATTATGTAACAAATCGACTCGAAAGGTATGAAATTGTTATAGAAGTTTAATTAAATTTTTTAATCGTAAAATTAGATTAATTTATTATTAGGTATTTGGAAATTTCACCGAGACTTCAAAAATTGATTAATTGGTACAAAGAAAGGTTTGACGCAATTAAAACTGCGCCAAATTTCCTAATTCCTAAATATTTTGCACTTGTAATAAAAACAGCCTATGAAGCTGCTACAAAAAGAGTTTTGGAACAATCGTCACCTTTTGTGTACGAGGGGGGACCATTTATTCAATCACTTGCATTATGTTCTGTACAGATGTATGGCACGGTACTTTCAACTGGTCTACACCCTAAAGAAATCGGCCCATCGATGGCTGCCGGTTTACCTCATTTTACTTACAGACATATGAGATGCTGGGGGCGTGATGTTTTTATTTCGTTACGTGGTTTATTTATTACTACCGGAAATTTTGAAGCAGCAAGAAGACACATAGTTGGATTTGCTAGTGTACTTAAGCATGGATTAATTCCAAATTTATTGGATGCTGCTCGTCGTCCGAGGTATAATTGTCGTGATGCATCATGGTGGTTTCTTCAATCAATTCAAGAATATTGTAAATTTTCACCTGAAGGATTGGAATTTCTTAAGACATCTGTTATTCGAAGATTTCCGAAGAGTGATGAATTTATTGAAGCAGATGATCCTGCCGCTTATAAATATGAAAGCACAATGTTAGAGATTATTCAAGAAATCTTAGAAAGACATGCTAAGGGAATTCATTTCAAAGAATGGAATGCAGGTCCCCAGTTGGATCATGCTATGACAGAGAGGGGATTTCAAATTGATATCCAAGTAGATTGGGAGACTGGGTTATTATTTGGTGGTAACAAATTTAACTGTGGTACATGGATGGATAAAATGGGTGAATCCGAAAAAGCTGGTAACAAAGGATTACCAGCAACACCTAGAGACGGTGCTGCAGTTGAAATTATCGGGCTGTTGAAATCCACTTTGAGATGGCTTACTGAATTAAATAAACAAGGACATTATCCTTGGAAAGGAGTTGAACTAGGAGGTAATTTTTGAAATAAGGAGAGGTATATAAAAGGTAATAATAATTTAATGATTTTAATATTTATAGAAAACCGACACATTACGTTCGCTGAATGGAATGATTTAATTCAAAAATCATTCGAAAAATGTTTCTATATTCCTCTGGGTAAGAAAAAAATAAAATAATTATTTTTTTTTACACTCAATTATTTATGGTTTATCGATTTAATTTTAGATAAAGCTGATGATTCGAAATATGAGTTAAATACAAAATTGGTAAATCGTAGAGGAATATATAAAGATACATACAAAGCTTCAAATCAATATGGAGATTACCAATTACGACCAAATTTTCCTATTGCGATGGTAGTGGTGAGTATAATTTTTAAATAACAGCTATAATAATACATTGTGTTCTTTTACTTACGTAAACTTTCTTAAAACTTCAGGCTCCGGAATTATTTGATAATCAGCACGCATTGCAAGCTTTAAATACAGCCCGTGAAGTGCTTGCTGGGCCATTGGGTATGCGTTCATTAGATCCTAAAGATTGGGCATATCGTGGTATTTATGATAATAACAATGACGGTGTCGATAAATCAATAGCTAAAGGATGGAATTATCATCAGGGACCTGTAAGTATTTCATCAATATAGTTTTTAAAGTTGGAATTTGGTATTAACTAGTTCTCAACTTATTTTGCGTAGGAATGGCTATGGTGCACTGGATATTTTCTTCGCGCTTATTTATATTTTGACACTCGTGTTGGAAAAGGGAAAGAAAGTGTACGTTGAATTAAAAAAAATGTACTTATAAATTCCTTTATATCATTTCTAATTTTTTGGTTTAAATTTTATAAAATAGCCGCATGAAACAATATACGATATAACACAACATCTTTTACCGCATCGTAAAATCATTGAAACAAGTCCATGGGCAGGATTACCTGAACTTACTAATGCAGAAGGGGCAGAATGTTATCATTCTTGTCCTACACAAGCGTGGTCTGCTGCTACTTTATTGGATTTATTTGATGATATAAAGAAACTTGAGAAAACTTTTAAATAGCTAAAATTCATTGTTCTTTCTGTAATAACAAAAGAAAAAAAACATGATAGAGATACATTTGTGATAAAGGACTACTATTAGCCAGTATTTAATTAATACATTATTACAATAGTCGCATTAAAAAAGAAATTAAAAAAGTCAATATATTAAATAAAAAATAATAAAATGCGTGAATCTTTGTTGACTGTACAAAATTAAGGATGTATACTATTATTTCTAAATATTAAGATTTTTGTAAAATATATATCAGTAATTCGATATAATTTTAGATTTTTATGAGTATTTTTTTACTAAGTTAAAAATAACTCAGAATAAAAACTGCAAAAGAACATTATTATTAATATTA
>NQWY01001202.1:0-11071 GCA_019425655.1 Rhizophagus prolifer
TTTAGCGCAAGTTTGTAGAGATATTAAAAAAATGGTTATTAATCCATGTGGAGACGATAATGAAGGATTAGAAGCATTAATTTCTTTGCAAAATAATTTACAACAAGTGAAATTATGTTCAATTGAAGGTGATTCGTGTGAAAAAATCGGCAAAGCATTAGAAACTCAATCAAAGTCTTTAACAAGTGTAACTTTTGAATTTTGTATTTGCGTGCCTGTTACAACTCTTTGTAACTTAACTGAGTTAAAATCTTTAAAAATTCTAGTTAAAGACATTGACACAGATTTAGAAGATTTAATTTGTGCGGAATTACCAAAATTGGAAATATTAGAAATTATAAATTCAGCTTATCAACCACTGGATCTTTATACTTCTCTTATTCAAACTACTCATGGATTTCTAAGAAAAATTCATTTTGGTACTACTCCACATCCATCGGAAGGAGAATTAAAACCATATATTAATTCAATCATTAGTTTCTGTCCAAATATTGAAGATATTATACTTTGGTATATTGAAGAAATTTATGATGACTTAGAACAATTATTATCATCTTGTAAAAATATTAAATACATAAGTCTGGAAGCTTTATCAACTTTTTCTAATCTTGAAGAATCTTGGTGGTTAGCTTGTGATGGCGCATCTATTTTTGATTTATTTATCAAAAAATTTTCTCGTAATTTAGTTCAACTTACCTTAAGTGGTAGTTGGCGATTTAGTGCTTTAGAATTAGAAACTTTCTTGAGATCATGGAAAGGTAGAAATCCTTTATATTTAACATTACTTTGTGATTTCGATATGGACGAAGAATATTCTAATGTTTTGAATGATTTTCAATCCAATGGCACTATAAAAGGTTGGTGTAATATTGATAACATATAAATGGATATTGTGATATTTCTTTTATAGATCATTACGGGGAAATTATAAATTTTTTTTCGAGGACTTTATACTTAACGATAACGTCATTTGTTACTATATAAAATAAAATTCATTCATTATAAAGTTTCGCAACCTAAACTCAACTAGTTACGACTGATTCACCAGGATCTTATAATTCTATGAAAATGGTGTTTATTATTTTTCGAAGTACCTATATTACCGCTGATCCGATCGGTTGATAATATAACAATATTTTTTCGGTTTTTTTTAAACCGAGATATTTTTATCATAGTATAGAAAACAGTTAAAAGAATTATTTCTAGCACTTTTTAAGAATGCCATTGTTGACTAAATAAGAGTAATAATTCAGCGCTTTGTATCACACTATATCACAATTATGTCACATGGCCTAGCTAGACAAAAAGCAAAATATTTTACTATGTACAGTATATAGAATATAGGTTATATTTGGGCTTTGATATCTATGATTTAGTATATAAAATAATATGTTAAACAATTGTGCGCAGCAGTAACTGATTCACTTTTTAATATAATGATGTGTACACTTTTTTAATATAATGATATCACACGCTTAGCCAAATACGTCAAACAAAGAAATTTGTAATTCACCGGGTATATAGTAATCATGTACTGTGTAGAAAAATATCTTGTAGAGTAAAGTTTAAACATCACAAACATCACATATAAACAAATCACGTGCCAATACTTGTTAGGCTGTATAATCCTTTCCTTATTTGGTAATAAAATAATGTCGATCAGTATGATTGACTGGTATGTTATTTAAACATACGCTACATATGATCTTTTTCCACACAGTACATGGTGTTTCGAAGTCCCGTCCGTCATAACAAGCGTCTGATAAGAGTCTATTTTATTATTAGTCACGATGTATTCAAAAAAGTATATATATATCTCTCTCAAGGTATCAAACTATCTCCTTAAAACTTATACTTTACTCTTACTTAAACTCTTACTAAAACTTATATTTCAGTTCCGAAATAATGGTACTCTGTCTCGTTCTTAATGAAAATAATAACGTTAAGAATCGGTTCATAATTGACATAGAACAACTAACATGGGAATCAAAAAAGATTTCGCATCTTCAAGAGCTTATTAAAAATAAAAAAGAAAATTCTCTCAAACAATTTGACTCAAGCGATCTCGAGTTATGGAAAGTTCAAATCCATACCAAAGAAGTGGACGGTAAACCTGACGAAGAGCTGAGGATACTTAAGGAAAAATCTCATATGGAAATTGATATTGAGAAAGATCTCGGTGGTATTTTGTTGGACGCAGAAGATAATATTAAGAAACACATTAATGAGGAACCTATTGAAGATCATATTCATATCATCGTGAAACCGCCTTCTATAACCGGTAAGTGTCTCCCAATGGTTTACCTCTCGAACAAGAAATTCGCGTTATCTCACATTTTTTATTCGATTAGGGAAAAGAAGACACGAAGACTCGGACTCAGATGAAGAAAGCGGAACCCGAAAAATGTGGAAACAAACACGTACGTAATATATTCTGTTATGATGTTAATTAGTAATCGTGTTCTTATTTTAAAATTCACTTTTCCATTTTTTAGCAAAACCCCTGGCTTCTCTTCTTACTTCGTCAATATTACAACCACGTATTACAAATATCCCTTCCCACAAGTTTTACGATCGTAATCAAGCTCTAAATTCATTGTTAGAAGTTGCTCGTTTTAATCACTCAAATCGCGAAAGTTTCGACCATAAAGATCATAGATTTATCCTAATTCCTGGAGGGATAGGAATAGGCAAGACACGAATGGGCTGGGAATCAAATCATTTATCCTCTGCTCTAACACTAGAAAGTACCGACACCTATGACAATAAATTTGTAGAAGCTCTGAAAAGTCCCTGTTACATCTTTGTTGACCTGAATAATGGATGCCAGTATCTTGAAGGCTTTGATGACAGGCAAGATGCAAGTGTGCGAATAGGGGCGCGTATTGCATTGTCATCAGGTTTGGTAAATCATAGTCGTCTATCTGCTCTGATGAGCGAAGTAACTAAAGAAGACATTAAGCTTTTCAACCTTTCTAATGTGATTTATGAGATCCTTAAACGTCTCATTAAAAAAGACCAAAAAGACCAGTGTCCACTTGCCATCATTATCCATCTCGATGAGTATCAATTATACATCAATGATATTGTAAAGTACCGACAACGATCATGGATGATGGCTCGCGAATTCTTTAAATTAATGTTAAAAGAGATTGGTAGTGTCATGCGTGGACAGTATGATGATAAAATGAAAGAGGAGTATTATGGAAAATATTTTATTATTCCAATCTGCACAGGAACATCTGCCATTGACGTTCATTTTTTACCTACGGAGTATCCTCATGAATTGGTGGAGCTCAAGCCGTTGAATTATGAATCAGCAAAATCAATGTTTCTTGACAAGTATGAATATTCAACGCAAACAACCGATGAAAGAAGAGATCTAGTAATACAAGGCCTCAAATTACATCACTCTTCTGATCTTAATGATGAAGATATCGAAAAGCTTTCGGCGGATTTTTGTAACTCTGTCCTGAATCAACAACACTTCCATATTGCTATGTATGACACTGGTTTCATTCCGAAGTTCATTGATGATCTCTTAAGTCCTGATATCCTCACGTCAAATTTTGATTGGGGGAATCTACTTTTCACTGCAATTTCTAAACGGAACATTGTTAAAATTAATGAGGGTCCGGGTAGTTGGAAGAGTTTGGATGATATACGTACCATAATCTCATTTGGGCTTACTAGACAGCCTATTAAGCGAGATTTTCTACTAAATAGCCGTACTTCCATTGGTGAGCTTGAACGAGCTGGTTTGGTCTATCTATCCAACTCTAAATATGATTGGTATACTATTGTTATGCCCTTCATGCTATTAAAGATACTTAATAACTCGCTTCTGGGTTCTAAAGTAGGAACTGTGTTTCCAGATAACCTTCTCTTAATTCCGACACATGATTCCCCTTGGGAGTGGCAAAAATTTGAACTTCTATACGGACATTATCAAAAAGCTCTTATCGATAGTTTAATCAACGTTAAGGAGTCAAAATTGTTATCCATTAAACATAAAATTCAGCTACTCCAATCAGACTTACAAGAAGAAGTTGATGCTAACACAAAATTGCAAATCAAAGATGAAATCTTTATGCAAAATATAAATCTTACCGATGAAACGGATATGAACTGGCAACTATCTGACATATTTCGTGGTGCAAAAGGCGCTGATACACTTCTTCAACGTAGAGTACGATTGCACAAACTTAAAGTCTATACTGAGAATGAGAAGTTTCTTGTGAAGATAGGCGATGTTGCAAGACTTGATAAGTTAGTATTATGTGATGACAATGTAACTCGCTCACTTGAGGAAGGGGTTTTTCGCTGTTGCCAAGGGAATGCTAACATAGATCACCGCTCGACAATGGAAAAAAATTAGCGATCTTTTCACAAATCAAGTACTCAGAACGCGATGTAACAACCAGAATGTCAACAACAGATATTAAAGATTGGTACAATAAAACAATGAAATCAGTAGAAAATTACAAGAATGACTATGATGTTGTTCTTGTTTTGTTCACAAACCGGAAATGTACGGGAAAAATTAATATCGAAGACATGCCTCATTTACTTCTCATTTATCCGAAAAATCTTGAAAAATATCTTTCTCCAACATTTGCTCATCGCGGTTTAGTGGATAGACCAAGCGAAAAATGATTACTGATAATACAACAAGAAGGAATTTGCTTTATTTATATTGCTTTAATGAATTGGAGTATCAAAAGTATTAGATTAATATTGTATAATTTTTTAAAATTTTCTTTTACGTAATAAAGTCATCATATCGCCTGAATTTAGCATAAATACAATTTTATTTTTTTCGATGCATACATATCACAAAGTTAAAAACATAATGCCATCCTAGGCCTTATAATGCGACATATTATTTCTTTGCTCCTATATTTATGGTAAATTTCTACAGCTAATACTGCTAACTACGAGATTCTTACACTTCATTCATTCGGGAAAATAAACAGAAATTAGCTTATCAAACATGCATTCGCATAAGTAGTATAACCGGGAAGAATCTTCACGATCAAAAATCAGCGCGTGAACAATTGTTCACGCCGATCACTTTCGCCAAGAAAAAATTTTTTATTAATACATGCGAAAAATAAATACAAAACTCGGGACGTAGCCCGTGATACATATTATTTTTCTATGCTAACACTCTATCCTATTATTCTGTTTTTACCCGCTTCGATAATCCCTGTGATTCGATATGACTATCAAAGACAGGCTTTGCCAAGTCCTCACGGGTTAAAACAGAGTTATTAATTGGTAGTGGCGAGGGCGACAAAGAACTCAACAACACTTCTACCTTCTTTTCACTATTATTCTCAGAGCTAGACAAAACTAGTTTGATTATGACCCAATCTACAGCAGTTGATACAATCCCATACATTACATCCTCATGTAAACCTGCCGTATCGTAGCTACGTTTTTTAGGATTGCGCTGGATGGATGTCTGTAGTTGGACTGCATTCTGTGCAATACCTTGATTGATGTCCTCTTTTTTCGCCTCGGTAACTGTGATGATTGTATATCCCACTTTTATGACCCAATCAACTGGTCCTTTGCCATGGCTTCCAGAAATTTCGTATTGGAGATAAACTTTCACCTCACCATCAAAGATTGATGCAACACCGTAAATAATACGAGAAATAAACTCGCAACGAGTGGCTTCATTGGCGCTAGTGATGTGTTGGGATGTTTTGTGTAATCTCAATAATTCATCTATAACCAAACTTCGAATCTCTTTCGGAGTATCCTTGACACCTCCATCAAAAAGTGGTAATCCGTTATAATCGTCTGCCTTCAAGCCGAAGACTGCCTTCATCTTTGGGAAAGTATACGAAGAGAAAGGTTGTTGCGCTACAAAAACAGCCATGCATAAATTAACTGTTCAGACATTTGGTAGAATCGGCACGTGAATATCCTAAATATCTAGATAGTACTTACACGTATCCACAACAATTTCCAGATCCACCTTGGGGTTAGTAGTCCAGATAATGCTCATCAAATCCTCATCGGCAGAAAACTGAATAACTTTACGCTCTGTCACAATCTCAACCGTATCACTTTCTACCGTTGCACTCTGGGAACTCGAATCTGATTTTCTACGCATTTTACCTGTCGAAATTTTTCTCTTCAAGCCAGCGCCACCTATTACACGACTTATTACGATGTGCTCGTTCTCTGTCCCATCTGGAAAGGTTAAATATTCACAAAGCTTCTTCTTAAAACCTTCCAACGTCACCGTTTCTCGGGTCACTGTCCATTGAAAATTCGCACTCTTACGCCCATACGTTGCGGTGCAGTGAACTTCTTTCGTCTCAACAGGACGCTGTACGATTATATGTATGTGCTCGTCGGCTGGCTGGGAGGTAAAATGTTTGCTAATCTTCGAAAGTGGAAGTAGTTCCTCACCACCAAGGTCCTCCTTGATATTAACGTTTATTTTTGTGTTGACGAGCTCAAGTTTCTTGTTTTCTTCTTCGAAGGGAATGTCGACCTTCCATAGCTTGAGGTCTTTTGCCTTAACATTATCGTCAATTTTTTCCTTGATAGCGTCCCTGAAAAAACTAAATAGCTTCGTTGTATCTATTTCAACTGCGAAAGCATTCTCATAAGGGTTTTCGCCTACGACCAAACAGCTAAGAGTGATAATAGACATGACACTTTTATAGGGATATTTGGGTCGGACAAAAAAAAGTGTGTTACGTTCCGGAGTGAGATAAAAATTTATTTCTGGGAAAGGGATAAGCGTTAATATAGGTTTTTATGTCGCACAGGCATTGCATCATTTCACGTGACCCGCTTTCTCGATGTACTGGCTTTATTTATGAAATAAAAAACGTTGCCGGTAGCCGGCTTACAATACATAAAATTGGCCGTTAAGGCGCTTCGCACGACTATATCGCTACATGATATAAGTAAATTATTATTCGGGGGAAAGGGGAGGGTAGACAAAAATATGAATCATATCTTCATCCGGATTCTCAGGAAAATAAACCGAAATCATATTCTCTGGTTGCATACGTCTTCTTTGTATACTGGTTGGATAAATTTGTTGAAGATGAAAGTTATGAGGACGGACTGGAAGATGAGGCACTAATATAGCCCTAACTCTATCCGCAATAACAGAGACAAGGTCGTTCTTGGAAACCTCGATCACGAAAATTACATTTCTATTTTGACTATTACGGAAACGGAGGTTAAGGCTTATAATGTTGCTATTATCGGTGGTAGACATCTTGCTTCTTGTATCTATCGGTAATAAGCCTAATAGTGAGAAATTTCTTTCAGCTTGGCGCTCGTTCCCATACATACATAACTTCTGACATATACATACCTTAAAAATTTTCGCTGGAAAGTTGGCTGAACTTCCACATACTCCTACATGCTTTATATCTTGCTGGGAAAAAGTTAAGGAGGTATGAGGTGTAATTAGTATTGTCGTCTGATGCCAAGAGTTCTATGAAAGCACATGTAAACGGAATCCTCATACCTTTTCACATATAGATCTACCGGAGAGACATAGTTGGTCTTACGCCTGGCGATCTCAAAATTGCGAGTCCCTTAGCCTTTCACAACATATACTTTTGCCGTCAATATTTACTTTTACGGTAGGTTCTGTCTTGCAACTAGACCTTCTTTCACATTTTCTCATGATTGTTTGGGGAAAAAAATAAAGAATAAAGGTTAATATATTTTTCGAATATATATGCAAAAATTATTATGTTGCACAAGACCTGTCTGATGATCCACTTATTTTTTGTCGCATAATCTGTGGCTCAGCAAAAAATCTTCTGAGCTAGCCGATCACCACTCTGGTTGATGAACAGTACTCCGGAGGAAGAGACCTATTGAGAATATATATCAAACAGCATTAAATCAAAGCAAAAAAGGAAAACCACTTGAAGATTCGTTTGGGCTATTATTTGATTTGGTGGGGGAATTAATAGATATACAGGAAGATCTCGGTGTGATCGACCACCCTATTCTTACTACATTATATGGAAATATGCAAGAATTTGATGAAGTAACATTTGGGAAAATGTCACTTGGAACATTATATCATTTGCTTTTATATTTGAAAGAGGAAATAAGCACAATTCAAGATCATCTTGGTATTGACGGTATACTAATCAAGAAATAAGTGGATTAGAAGCTGATAAAAATGCAAGAGCATATCTTCAAAAGTTTAGACGGTCCCTTAGGAAATGTTCCAAGTATGGTAACACAGAAATTCATCGATAGGAAGTAAAAATGTTTGTTTTATCGAAGAGAGCTTCCATTATTTCCAACAAGTTAGCTAATCTATTTTTTTTTGTGAACATACACGTAGCTAGGGCTTTATAATTACCTAAATTACTCAAATGTAAGATGGTTTATGGTTATCATTCATTTCCTCCTCCGATCATTCTTATCAAGAATTTGGTATGTACCGATTAGTGTCATACGAATAGCAAATCTCCGCTGTTGCGATATAAAGTCTAAGCATGCTTGCAAGAGCAGTTTAGATGTTGTGCCTTTTTCTACCTGAATAAACATTATTGCCAATACATCAAGAGGGAGATGCCATAGAGAGATAAACGATTGAGGATACCTAGTTCTTGATTCAAAGAGTTTAGTCCGACCTGAAGTTGACTTTGTTGGCGCACTGAAGTTTATATATTCAAAATCCCAGAGTTTGACGTTATTATTGTACCTCTTTACCTTCGAATAATAATCCACTATTGAGTCTTCACCTTGCTTACATCAATTTTTTTCTATCTCAACTGTATCACTAATAGTTAAACCACGTGGCCATATTTCCCATCGAAGTTCCTCCAGACTATATGGCAATTCTATCAGGCTTAAAATTTGTGAGAGATAAAAAGCATTGGATTGTATGAATACATGAAATAATGATGTCAAATTTCATATGTTAGGCAGACTATATATAAATCGTTTAGGTATTTTTTCCCTCCAACATCTAATAGCCTTTGTCTTCCAATAGATCTTGATTTCGCAAAAAAGATCTTCCCAGTCTTCCCACTCTGGTGTAAATTCGGGATTCTCTTCATTATCCCATTCATATCCCGATCCATATTCTTTGATAAATTCATTGTAGTCTTCATCTATCTCGTCATCTGACATTTTGCTAATAGATCAATTATACTTAATAAAAAAATAAAGCATGCATAGAGTATATGTGAAAATTAATATATTGCACAGACCAGTTCTGTGATCATTTATTTTGTCGCACATTTGTGGCTCAGCAATAAAAATATTCTGAGCTGATGATCACTGCTTCAGATAATCGTTATTCTGCATGGTTCATACTTTGAATGGGATTGCAAAATTATCGTTTAATAATAGTTTTGAATTACATATATCTAAAGTTGCACCACTTTTTTGGAACTAAGAACCTCCCAAGATTAATTCAGGTCCCAGCCAATCTGGTCCAAGAACCATAAATTCAACAGGTGTGTTTTTGTGTTTCTTGCCATCATTAAAGCTGATATGCAGATCAACCTTTCCTAATGTGGAATAGAATGCATCCAGAGTTTTAATGTTATTATTTTCATCATGATATGAAATTCCTAACTCACTAATATGTTTTTGGCTAATGCAATTTACATTGGCGCTTGTATCTCAATAGGGATATTTTCTTTGATTACACAATTTTTTATTATAGCATATAATATTCAGATAAAAAAATAAACCTCTTTTCACTACTCCAGACTAGTTAATGATCAGGAAGTTAATTGATACTTAGTCTACGGGAAGGTTATATGCATTTTCTTCCAAATCTTTCCTTTGGGATTGATGCTCCCAGATCTTTTTCCAAATCCTTTGATGTTTAATCATCTTTACTAGTTCATCAATATCAGAATCGGATGATTCAGATGAACTGGACTCAGGTGAAGTATTTATGGATTTTTTGCTACAATTGCATTGCCCAATAGCAAGTAGTTCGTCTACAGTTTCATTTAAGTAGTCGTCACTAGAAAGGACACTATTTACTTTTGTATTTTGCAGGCAGTTCATATAGACCTCCAGCTTCTGCTTATATAATCCTAATAACTTGGCTAATTTCTCTGTACGCCTGATAACTTCTTGCTCGCTAGATATATCAGATGAATGATTTTGATCAGTTACCATTTTCATGATATTTTATATATGATACTGTATATCTTGCCTCGAGCGAAAAAATAAAATTTAATAAACATTATCTAGCCATCTATGTAATTAGTTTCCATCAAAGAGCTTGAAATACTTTTGCCTGATCGAACAGACATATACAGATCATTATTTATCTTTACCTGGTTCTTCTGGGATGCCTTCAAATAATTGCAAGAAGGTGGGTTGTTCATTACGCCATAACTTTCTACTGATTCATGACGACCTACTACCTGTCTGCAAGCCAACTTTCGTAAATATTGGTGGTGAAAATCGTTCCTATCTCCATGGATCCTGCTAGCATGATCTGCTCCTATCTTCCTCAATTTATTCGAAGTAATTCCATGTTTAGCTAGAGTGAGATTAATTGGATTTACATTAACTATACCACTTTTGTTTTTCCGTAAGAAGGTAAAATTTTCTGGTATTGCTTTCTGAATCCAGGTAAGAAACTCCTTTGCTCGTATTGGATCCTTCTCTATTGAGAGGAAAGGCCGAGGTTTCTCTACTCCTGTTTCTTCTTTAGCTTTAGAGTAGCCAGTACAATACCAGGAATATTTAGGGTCATACCAGATTGGGGGTGACGAAAAGAGTGCCCAATGTATGGTATACATGGTAGTTATTACGTGTATTCTATATGATCTACCAGATTTCATCTGATGCTTCATATTTATCAATACAAAGAGTTGCCACATCTGCCGGTCACATGCTTAACATTATCATTACATCAACCAGATCTTCCTTAGAAGGTGATAAGGAGAAATCACATAAATATATCAAAAAATTAGATATATTTATAAAGTATTGGTAGCTTAAATTTAATTAATATTGTATTAGTATGGTATACACTGCCCTACAATAAATTACCGGATTTTACAAAATTTGTATGGTAATTTTCAAG
>NQWY01001205.1:0-10044 GCA_019425655.1 Rhizophagus prolifer
ATATTAAGACAATCAGTTCCTGGTAGCTCACCATTTTTTTCCCATAGTGCTGATAATCAAACTCTAATTTTAAATGTCCTGGAAAGTACGTTTAATCAACCAAATACAAAATATTATATTGTAATTGACGATAATTTTGTTCAAGATTGGAAAACAAATCAACCTTTATTAGGTCTTGAAAGTAACATTTGGGTATTTAATACGAGTAAGTAATAGTAGTTGCGGTTTATTTTTTAAAAAATTTTTCGTGTATTAACAATTTTACGCAATTAAAATAACTTTTTTTTTCTAGCTGATAATCAAGACGTTTTTGCAGGTTAAATCTTAGAGGATGCGATTGGTCGATTTTCTTTAACTACGGAAGGAACAAAATATTATGAAAGCCTTTCTATTAACGGCCAAGAAATATTTTTATCGCAATTAAGAAACGATTTGGCGAAATCAATACCCATTGATATAGATAGATTGGATAATATTAGATATTACAAACATGATGAGAGTCAACAACCTCCAAAAATTCTTTTAACATTACCTATTAAATCAACGAATAATTTAAATGAACGGAACGTCGATCGAATCATAAAAGATTTGGATATTTTGATCAAAGAAAAAGACACTACCCCAATTTCATGGTATAATACCACAAATCTTTTAGATTCCAATTTTGGATTTCGGAGAGATAGTAAGCTTATTGTTAATTTTTACGTGTAAAAAATATTTAGATAGATGATGTTTACGTATTTACTTTAATTGTATAGGAGATTTCTTTGGTTACTATAAATTTCATTTGATCGGTATTTTTATTGGAATAATAATATTAGGATTACTTTATTTTTACGCTAAGAAAAGACATCCTAAGGTAAATTATTCAAGAATTTTCTTTTTAACATCTCCAATGATCTGTAATCAATATATTTTATTCATCATTATATTTACTTTATAGGGTAAAAATATTGTAGTGTTTAAAATTTTTTTAACTATTACGGATTTTATATTGGATATGCTATTCGTTCTTAATAATGGGAAAAATGTATCCCTGTTATTTATTCCCAGGTATTAATCAATTATTATTCAATTTATATATATTGTTTTATTAAAGCTAATTTTTAATATTTTGGACTGCAGTATTTTTTTTTGCGCAGTGCCATTAGTAATCAACTCTATAATGAGTATGATTATAATACTTCAAGAAATTATGCGAAATGAATCTTTCTATAAATGGTTTAAACTAAATACGAACATAGTAGCATTATTTACTATATTGGCCGGTACTAATCTTGAAATATTAAGAACACTTTCTTCTCAGGTTGCCGGTATTAAGTTATTTAATGCTCCAATATCAGAAAAGGCTCAATCGTATATTTTTTGGGGAAGTCTTATTGGGTTTTTTATAGAAGATATTCCTCAATTTATTATTCAGGTGTGATTTATTTTTTATCTTGAAAATTTCGATAAAAAAAAAAAAAATTTACTGAATTTACTTTTTTTAAAAACTTTTAGATTTTATATGTAAAATTTACAGTTACATATGATACCATCCCTTTTCTTACACTTTTAACAAATTCAATAGTTTTGATAACTAGTATAGTATCTAGGTTATATCATATAGTAGCACATTTACATACAAAAAAAAGAATATCCATTATGGTATTGCCAATTGATCAAAAAGTGGCATTTGATTCAGATATTAAAAAAATTGAAAACAGCTTAACTGTTCCGCAAGTAGCCAAAATGTACTATAGACATTCTCATCAAAACTAGCTTTCTTTTGCAGCTGGAATTTTGCAATCTCTTAATAAGAAACATTAAGTACGATATCAATCAATCACCAAATGTTTTTATTTATAATACGACTCATTTACTGATTCTTTATTTTTAATGAATTAGCGCATAATTGTCAAAATACACAGAGATTTATCATTATTAATACAATCACGTTAATAGTAGTAAAGTTAAATTAATTGAAGTTCAAAAAATCCAAATATTTTTGAATGGAAAGCCGAATTTGAAGATAATTATAACGTAAATAATCCTTATATAAATGATTTTTATAATGAAATGTTACAAATTACATGAGATATTTCCAAAATTTTATAAATTAATAACATTATCACTTAACAAACATTATTTGAAAACCGCAAAAGTGCCAGCATATCGTGATCTTGAGACGCTCGATGTAGATTATACCACGATGAATGCGGCGGTTAATGTAATTAATAATAGCGGAGGTAAATATCTTATTATGATGATGATTATTGTGTTGAAAATTACATAAAGGATATTCTTAAATTGATTCGTAAAATTTATGAAAATTGTCCTTTAATTGAAATTTTGATTCTTATATTTCCATCGACAAGTGAATTTGAAAAATTATTAGGAAGTTGTCCAAATTTGAAGAAATTATTGATGATAATTGTGATGGAAATTGGAATTACGAGCAAGGTTCAGAAAATGTAAAACAATTATTAAAATTATTAATTCCAACTAGTATAAAAGATATTAGAATTTTTAATGATTATATACCTTATTAGCTTGAAAATCTTGGAACAATGGAGAGACCGACGTACAGTACTATATACTGTACCTAAAGATTTTTATTTTAAGTGTTATATAGAGTTTATAAGAAAGTAGTAAATACGTAATTGTTATTCGAATTTTCTGTAAATATTCTAATTACATAATGTGAGCATTTCGGTTTTTATAACAAATATGCGAAAAATTTTATAGCAGTTCCATAAAGAAATTTCTAAAATTGGTTAATTGATTAATTAGCATATAAACCGGATAAATTAAGTTAATAGAGTAACCGGTAACTTAACCGGTTTAATATAATTCTTTCCTATATTGGGCTAATTACAGTGTAAATTAAATTAATAGATTAATTACCGGTAACCGGCAACCTAACCGGTTTAATATAGAGATCTTCTAATTATGCCTAATTGATTAACTTTAATTGTATTAACCATATGTGGGCAAAACATAAACGAAGTTGAGTGGCTGAGTGGCACGGTCTGCTAATTTATAATCTACACATAACTAAAGTAATAAATTAAGAAGGAAGACGGGAGATAATTTTTGAAGAAAGTCTTCTTATAATACTTTTTTCCAAAGTTCTCAATTTTTCATGAATCAAGGTACATCCTGAATTATTTAATTGATTATGGTTAAGTAAAGATCAATATGTCGTCATTCATACTAAAAGTTTTAAGAATCTAATTCTACAATTCATTAACGTTCTATATTTGAATTATTACTTGACTTAAAAGACTCCTAAGAATACTTTCTTTGAGAGTAGGTTGATTTACTGTCTTCTACTTTTATGCTATAGAATGTGATTAATTCACGAGCTTCATGATCTTCTAGGGAATTTAAATCGCCTCGAGTAACCAGAAAATTCATAGGTACACCGCCAGAATCATTGTTCATCATTTTCATGTAAAAAAAGTGAAATAGGTGAAATAGAATTTCTGATCTTTTAGTAACATTTTTAAATTTCTTTTTGTTGAGAATAAAATATACATATGCCTTATCAATCTTGTTATCAAGATTTTCTTGTATGACATTTAACTTGGTTTTAATAACTCTTCATTCTCTTCATTCTTGTAAATTCAAGCATATTCAATAGTCAGTATTTAACAGTTCTTATGACGAAAAAATTATTATGATAAAGAAAAATGAAGAAATATTAAAATGTTTACGATGAAGAAAATATTTATGATCAAATAGACGAGATATATAATGACATAATTTTTGCTGAAATGCGCAGTACCATAACTGAGTCATTACAATTATACCCAAAACGGAGTATATGTCTATATATTAAAATAACATTATTTCATCACCTAAACTCTAAAGCACTAACTGCGGAGATATTTCACTATACTATTTTCATTCGTACCACACATTTTAAGTACTGTATCGAAGTTATAAAATATAAGTAGTAATAACGGGGATTATTATTAATTTGATCATTCACAAAGTGATCTGTTATAAAGAAAATACATTTATATTACAGTATTTGGGATTCAAATTTGATGATAATAAAAATTGTAAATGATATGGTTGGTTTTATTAGGTCAACTAGTTATCCGTGAATATTTACAAATTAATTTTTTTAATGATAAATGTAAATTAAAAGGTAAATCTGCCACAAAATTATTTTAAAAATTAACATTCCTAGTAATTAATTTACCAGTTACATTGAGTGTCTTAATTTTTTTTTTGTTATCTGTGGAACCGCAATACTTTTTTCAACATTTGAATCGTATATTATTTTTCTAATATGTAATGCCATAAGAGATACTCTTCTTTTTTTACGCAAATGCACTATTGCATGATATGTTCTTGAAATAATGTTATTTGCTAAAACAATTGTACTCGTTAAAAGAGTAAGAAAAGGAATTATATCATAATTAACAACCAACTTCCTGTAAAGAACCTAAATATATTTAAGATTAGATGATTTTAGCATTAATTTAATAATTTTAAATAAAACAAATATACTTGAAGATTTATTAACCTGAATAATGAATCGAGGAATATCTTCAATAAAAAATCCAAAAAAACTTCCCCAGAAAATGTATAATTGCATCTTTTCTGATATAGGAGCACTAAATATCATTACACCGGCAACTTGAGAAGAAAGTATATTTAACACTTCAAGGTCAATACTTGCCAATATGGTAAACAATGTTGCTATATTGATTTCGGTTTTAAACCATCCATAAAAAGGTCTGTTTGTTTTAATTTCTCGAAGTATAATAGATATACTCATCATAAAGTTAATTGTTATTGGTATTACACAGAAAATTATACTAAATTGCAGAAAATTAAAATTAATTAATTTAATAATAAGCAAAATTTGAATATGAAGATGATCGATGTTACCTCGGAATAAATAATTGTGGGACGTTTTTTCCGTTATTTAGAATAAATGTAATACCCAAAATGAAATCAGAAATAATTAAGGGAATTTTAAATATTGCAAAATTTTTACCCTTAAGATTAAACAAATAAGATATTAAATATACATTAATAAACTAATTAATATAAATAATAAAATAACAAAATCAACTTACCATTGCATTTCTTTTTCTGGCATAAATATAAAGTAAAACTAAAACTATTATTCCAATAACGATTCCAATCAAATGATATTTAAAACTATTTAAGTTGTCCAAGAAATTTCCTAATAATAAAAAATCATAAATTTAAGTGTAAAATTCAATAAAATCGTTATTAATAAATACTTACCAATTCTCTGAAATCCAAAACTAGCTTCTAAAAGATTTGTTGTATTAAACCATGAAATTTGAGTTATTTCTTTTTGTTTAATCAAAATATTCAAATCTTTAATAATATGATCTACATTTCGTTCATTTGGATTTATTGTTGATTTAATGGGTAATGGTATGTACAACATTTAATATCGTCCAATCTACTATTATCAACAGGTATTGATTTTGCCAAATCAATCTTTAATTGTGATAAAAATATTTCTTGATAGTAGGGCGAAAGGCTTTCATAATGTTTTGTTCCTTCTATTGTTAAGGAAAATTGACCAACTGCATCTCCTAGATTATATTAAAAGTATCGATTAATGTTTATGACACTATGACTGCTTACGAGTCAAATAATAATATCATTACCAGCAAAGATATCTTGATAATCAGCTATAATACAATTTGTAGGTTAATAAATAACAATCGTTATAAACAAAAATTTCGTAAATTACTTACTTGTATTAAATTTCCAAAAATTTCTTTCAATACCTTGTTTTGATTTCCAATCCTTAACAGCATTATAATCAATAACAACGTAATACATTGAATTTGGTTGATTAAAAGTGCTTTCCAAAACTTTTATATTAATCGTCATATTATCAGAACTATATGAAAGTAGTGGAGAATTTCCTGAAATAGATTGTCGTAAAATTGGTGAATCGTCATTATATTGATAAATTGAAACATATCCTGTGGATGCTGCTACAGGCAAATAATATGTAATGGATAAGTAGTTTTTATATTTGGATTGTCATATCCATAACCTGGTTTATGATATGTTATAAATAAGTTATTTTCTTACCGTTAGGAATGAATTTTTGCATATCTGAAAATAAGAGTTTCCAAGTATATTCGTTTTCGTGATAAGCTAAAATCATAGTCCCATTACGGTAAGTTGTAAACGAATTTGCTGCGGGTAAAATTAAATTCTGCGGGTAATTCCAGGATCCATTATAATTTCCATCGTTATCAAGTATAATGCCCTGAACTATTTTATCAGTAGAGTTTTCAATCTTCTTAAATGCCCTTACTAAATAACCTCCATAAAATAAATAATTAAACGTAATTTTATCAGTATATATGCCCGCTATATTCGGAAATTTTTTAACGCTAGACACAGAACTAAAAAAAAAAAATAAAGTTATTATGAGATCTATGGAAAGTTGTAGGAAATATTAAAATACAACAAACCCTGAATTTTGAAACAATATTTTTGTTATGTAGGGTTCCGACGTTTCATTAAGGTTCATTCTTGTCATTATTAAAACACAAATGTTACCAGTGCTTGTATATGCAGAATCACAAAAAAATTCAACTGTTAAATTTGGAATCGCAGATTGATATAATAAGAATGGACCATCAACTCTCATAATAGGTCTAATAAAAGATACATAAATTTTAGTCGCAAATTCAGATGGATTGATGAATTTATTAGACTTTGTTTGGATGTTTGTTGAATTATTAGTAATGAATAAAAAATTTCCTTCCGCTCCAGGAATTAAAAAGTAACTATCTGATGGATTTTGCAGATAAAATTTCCCATAATTGATTTGGTGAAATTTGCCATTAATGTCTCTACATACGGTTGGCTGAAGTAACTCCATGTAATAACAGTTTTAGTTTCGTAATAAGAAAAAATAAACCCAAATTCTTCGCTTTGATGTGATAAGAGGTAGCCATCAGCATATAACTCTCCATTTATTATAGGTACAGGTGCGATATACGTATTACTACAAATATTCAATTAAATTCATTGATATTATTATTAAATATTTAAGTGTGCTATAAATTTATTTAACAAACCTAATGATTTTTCCTGTTCTAGAAACAAGTAATATATAATAACTTGCTGATGCAAGATCGGTAGAATTTACATAAAGTATTGACATAAAGTTCGGAAAGGTGCGTTCAACGTCAATTCGATAATAGTCTTCGGGTCCAAAACAAAAATTATATTCTGGAAACGGATAATCAACTTTGGCTACTTCAATAGTACCATTTGGATATACTAAACGAAAATCGATTCGCGGTTCAATACAGGTTTCATTTATGGGTTTAATTAACTGTATATTTATGAAATCATCTCTAAAGGGTGTTATTTCATAGATTTTGAGTCCATGCTCAGTCTCGTTGTATATTTGTTCCTGACAAATTTTTCATTTTTTTTTAGTAGAAGGTCCACGGGTCCGGGTAGTTCTTTTAAGTTCAAACTAAAAGGGAATACTGGCAGCTTAAATAGATTTTTAATATCATAGATAAGCCGGATAAGCCGGCAGACCTTAATGTCCATATATGGTAGTTAATATATTTTGCGGTTTCGAACAACTATTTTTATTTTTCACAATTATTAACAAAATTATTAACAATATACATATTAAACAATAGATATTAAAAATATTGTTTGCTGATTGTATATAAAAGCATATTTGAAAATGCATCTTATACTTTTAGCTGATTCTCTGACGTTTGTATAATAAATCGCAAAGAATATAAAAATGAATCGGTCAGGAACTAATTCTTTTTTATACTTTGTAGCGGTTTTTATTATATTTATAAATCCATTTTGTGTACGTTCTTTTGAAACCTTTTCCCATAACGAAAGCGAACCCGGATATCAAATACATCAAATATTAACCTATCACGATGGTACATCAGTCATTTACTTAACCAAACCTATAAACGAAACTTGCAACGAACCAAGTATCGATTTTCGCATCATAAGTCCTGATGGCGCAGTTGATAATACTAAAGTTTACCATCCGATCCCAGATTTTAATTTTTGCCTTAAGCCAAATAATTCATCTTTGCATATTACGCTTTTTGGTAATATGCGAGATAATGTAATTATCCTTTATGAAAATTCTACCAACATAAATTCGGCAAGTTTTTATGCCCTGCTTGTTAATGCTCGCACAGGAAATGTTATTAGGTCCATAATTGACACTATATATACTCCATTAATTTAAAGCGATACTTTTCTCTCACGCGTTTCCACAATCAATGGAACATTATCCTCCTCCGGAAACATTCTACCACACATTAACGAAGAATACGGCTTTCTCTTCTGGAGCTTCTTAACTGAAACTAGAATAAGTTGGATTTACTTTAGTAAACCGTAAGTCCACTCATTAAATTTTTGTTTCTACAGAATTAATTAGTAATGATATTTTAATTGTTCTTAGTGATTCAGGTGGTAATTTTAACCTGATAAATAGTAATCAGTTTGAATTATCAAATCCGTTAGATAGATTTGATATATTTGCTGCCATTGATGGAACCTTTGGATTGGTTACTAGTATTTATACAGACGTTTCAAATCAACTTCAACCACATGTTGACTTGATTAATCCGACCGAACCTACGTTTGGACTTTATATAACTTTCATTAAGCCGAGTGAAAATGCTGTTGACGGACCTTTCTTGCTTTATCAAACCGTAATACCTATGTTACGGACAGGGTTTCAATGTAATTCTATTTATACGACTACGGGTTATTTTTGCATATTGAATATGAATGAAGTACGGCCTAAAGAAGAATCTAAAAATTATTTAATTAAGATAACATTTCAGAATACTGGGTTTGTAGTCTCTACTCTCTATATAAAATGTTGATAGAACATCATTATTGATTCATATTTTTTTTTTTATAAATGTAGTTCTGTTATTGATGTTGAAAAGTTTTCGGATCTTGAATTACATCCCGAATTATACGAAGATTTAGCAGAAACTACAATATTTGAAAGTTTATATCATGGAGGTTTTTTAGTACTTTTTTCTAAAAATTCGGAAAATAACCTTTATAAAACAATCCAAGCTATCATTCTTGATAATAGTGGAATCTATAATAGCACTTTGGACCTTCCAAAAAACTTAAAAATCTCTGATCACCTTGCAATGCCAGGTTTTCGAGATAGCACTTTTGTTGTCACTCAACAAGAAAACGAATATACTTGGAAGGTTTATTCGGCGGAATATCCAAAATTCGTTTATTATGGTAAATATTGTGAATAATTATTAAAATTATTTGTATTCATTATACTTGTAAATTTATTTACATTCTTTTGTATTTCTAGATGATGATTATGATAGCCCTTACATTCAATCTACCTATCCGCTAATTAACTCTGTAATCCCATTTTCAACAATTAATATTAGTGTTACCTATAAATTACCAGTTACGTTATCCACAAATAATATTTCTATTTATCAATATAATAATGAAAATCCTATATTAAGACAATCAGTTCCGGGTAGTTCACTATTTTTTTCCCATAGTGCTGATAATCAGACTTTAACTTTAAATGTTTTAGAAAGTACATTTAATCAACAAAATGCAAAGTATTATATTGTTATTGACGATAATTTTGTTCAAGATTGGAAAACAAATCGACCTTTACTAGGTCTCCAAAGTAATATTTGGATATTCAATACTAGTAAGTAAATAATGTTTGTGATAAAAGAAACTAATTTTTTTATGTATTAAGCTTTTTACGCAATCAAACTTTTTTTATTTGTAGCTGATAATCAAGATATTTTCGCAGGTAATTGATTATTGATCGATTAATATTTAAACAAGCTATTATTTGGTACATAATATTAATAATTAACCTTAAATTTAGAGGATGCAATTGGTCGATTCTCTTTAACTACGGAAGGAACAGAATATTATGAAAGTCTTTCGATTTACGAACAAGAAAGATATTTGTTACAATTAAGAGTTGATTTGGCAAAATCAATACCCGTTGATATTAATAGATTGGAT
>NQWY01001326.1:0-10894 GCA_019425655.1 Rhizophagus prolifer
GGGATTGCACTTTATATTTTACATTAAAGCGTCCTGTATAATGCATAGCTTAGGTAGTATATGCATTAAATGGAATTAGATGGCGCAAAATTAAATCTTGTCCATTCTTTTGACGGGACTGCAACACCATCTGGCAGAGGTGGTCCTTGATATTTTGTATTTAAGCGAGTAATAATTTTATCTCGTAACTCCCGAATAGGTATAGCATATGGAATATATAAAATAGTATTTGTTCAACGCGCATTAACGGCTGTATTATTATGCTAGAAATAGATAAATTTAATATTATATTGATCAATAAGCTGTATAATACAAAATACAATTATAATTACCTCATTAAAATATCCATCAAGTTCATCCCAGAATATATCAAATTTTGATCCTTTAAATCCATTATTCGTTCTTAAATCAATTATTATAGAAGGATCTTCTAATGATATCATAAGACGTAGTAATTTGATCATTTGCTAATGAAGCATCACCAGTAAAATCATGATCAGTGCAGAAATTTCCCCTTCAGCTGGTGCCAAAGTTTTTTTATTACGAACACCCGTAGATACAGGCACGCCTTCACCAATAGGCACCTAATGTTTATCATCTGCCGAGATAAAACATGCAAAATTTTGATATTTGATACTAAATTCACGCCCGTACTTAAATATAGTGCGGCAATAATGCTCATCTTCACTAGTTCTTCGGGATTGCACTTTATATTTTACATTAAAGCGTCCTGTATAATGCATAGCTTAGGTAGTATATGCATTAAATGGCATTAGATGGCGCAAAATTAAATCTTATCCATTCTTCATTTCTTCTGACGGGATTGCAACATCATCTGGCAGAGGTAGTCCTTGATATTTTGTATTTAAGCGAGTAATAATTTTATCTCGTAACTCCCGAATAGATATAGCATATGGAATATATAAATAGTATTTGTTCAGCGCGCATTAACGGCTATATTATTATGCTATAAATAGATAAATTTAATATTATATTGATAAATAAGCTGTATAATACAAAATACAATTATAATTAACTCATTAAAATATCCATCAAGTTCATTCCAGAATATATCAAATTTTGATCCTTTAAATCCATTATTCGTTCTTAAATTAACTATTATAGAAGGATCCTCTAATGATATCATAAGACGTAGTCTTTCTTCCGTCTCTTTACTAATTTGATCATTTGCTAATGAAGCATCACCAGTTAAATCATGACATAACGTTCTTAATACTGATTTTGAGAGATGGCGAACTAATGAATACTAAATATAAAATTTTGATCAATTTTATAACTAAAAGTACATCATGCAATAATATTACAGCTCGCCTTTTGAAATAATTTTTTTTCGTCTGTCTAGTACAATAGTACAGCATATTGGTATTATACCATTTATATGGGTAATCATCTGCTTTAAGAGTTTCATAATATTCAATAGCTTCTTCAATATCAGGTACTCTCCATATAAAGTTAAGTGTCTCAAAATAATTACCGTGAGAATATCTAAAATAAATACAAATATTTCAATAAATAATTTATTATAAAGAATAGAATTACTAAAAACCAACCTATATAATCCTGCAAGTATAAAATTGTTCTTTTTTATAGGATCGTTCGGTGCATATTGATCAAGATCAACCAAATCAAATAATTCTTTATTCTTGAGATCAGAATCCAGTTCAAAATATCCATCCCTCATTGATTTCTTCATCGTTTTTGGAAATAAGACGAATATTACAGTTGGTTCACGCACTGGATTTTCACTTTCATGAATACGTTTCATATTATCATTAGTAGTTCAAGATGTTTAATATTTTTTTAACATTGGTGAATTCAAAAATGTTTGATATAACTTCTTGCCAAAAACCTCCAGATGCCCATTGTTCAGTTAAGAAATCTCTATAGAGCTAGCTAATTGAAAAAGTTCAATTGTGGGTTTTTTTTCTTCATTCGTTGATAGTATTCATTATGAACACCATTTTGCTGATACACTGGAAGAGAATTAAATAATGAAGGAAGATGACAAATGTGGATCAATATACCAAATAACCTTAATTAAACGTTCAACAAATCGTGTTCCATAAGATGATCCCCACCAATCCATCCGACATTTTTATTTTGTAAAAGTTGAATAATGTGATTATATAACAATATATTACGTGTAACTTCGTTTTTGTGCTAGGAGTTGAAGTTGAAGTTTGGATTTCATAAAAGCATTAGGAACCCGTATATGTGGTGGTGATGATACAGCAATATCAGATATATTTGGGCTGTGTAAATTCTACCATTTTCGTTAATAATAGTTTACTTTCTAATTCTTCGTGCACTGTAATCCAAGGTCCTGTATCCATTTTTCTAACCTCACACGTACATTATGGTGCAATTAATTTCCAGAAGTTAATTAAATAAAGTTGAAAATAGATCGTTTTCTTCAACTTCTTTCGCAAAGGGTCCAGTTAAAATTTTAGTGCCCTCATTTATTTAAACTATTATAAAAGACATGAGAGTTCTTTGTTTAAAGCAATGTGATATTTAAAACATAATTGTTCGACGCGTTTCATTTTTAACATGCGAGAAAAAAATTTTTAAGGTGTTAACATTTGAAGTAATGTGAAGATCAACGAATATCATATAAATCACGTGATTTTTATTAGAATCTCGGGATGTAAAGCAGATAAAAGAAATATGATCGTAATGTGTACCAAACACTCTTGATCTCAACGTTCCTTCCATATCACGTAGATCAATACACTCTCAGAATTGTAAAAAATACGTATGATGTATATCATTGATTCATTTTATTAAATGAATTTTGCGATTACAACTTGTTAAGAAATAAAATGTCTTTAAACGTAAATAAAAAATGAATGAATAATCCACGAGAAAATAAAATTGAATACGAGAAATTTTTGCTTTGAAGTTCAGTTTCAAGCTTTTTCGTATGTGAAATAATTCTCCGCAAAAATTCCAATTTCTTTTGAATAAGGATCGCGACTGAATTCGTGTTCTTGAAGTAAATTATGACACGGTAGTAGGAAGTAGGAACTATTTCTATATTTTTAGTATAATGATTTCCAACGTTAAAAAAAAATAGTGAATTGTTTCATTGGCAAATTTATTAAGTAAAAAAAAAGATAACAGATAACTTAATTTACTTACATAATGTGTAGAAATAACATCGAAGTAATTGATTCAAAATTCATTATTAGTTAATAGTCAATGATCAAGTTCCGAGGTAGTACATGACTATTCTATTTGAGTTTCATACCATAGGATCCCGCGAAAATTGATATTATAAAATCATAAAATCATAGAAGTTATACTATGTATGTATGAAATGGCGCGATTATTTACTTTATTTAACGAGACGGTAATAATTTATAATTACTTTGTATTACTTAATATGTCGCAATAAAGAACTGTTTTTTTACGACCAATTTAAAGTTCATTCAACCTAGAAATTCCGTTTATTTTTAAATAAACATCGGCGATACGTAAGAACAAAATTAAGCTGTCATATTGTTACACGGCGCAAAATTATTTTAAAAAACGCGCACTGATCGCACTGATGAAGTATTGTCAATTCAACATGATTCTATTTTCGTAAAGGTATGCACGTTAGAACGTAATAAATTTGGTTTAAAAAATAATTTTTCCCAATGTAATGCAGTGGCCTCTTAAAAGATACTCCAATATACACAATAACGTGTAAATTAAACCTTCCAAATATCAAATTTAGTCGCCTTTGTTAAGTTTTTCCTCCTTTGAAATCCCGAAGATGCCAAGATCAATACAGGATCTTGATTAATTATCGAATCAGCAGTACTTTAAAAGAAAAAATTTATTGATCGGAGAATCCATTTTTCATAAAAAGAGTAAATAACATCTAATTTGATTGAAAATTCTTTGTTCTTTGATTACTTGATAACGCATTTATTTGTTTTGATCAATTGACCTTAGACTGAAGTACTTCCCCTTTTTCGTATAGTGATATAATTCGTATTATTGAAAATAATAAACTTGATCAACACCACACATGAATTTTACATATAGATCAATTGATCAGAAAATCCAATCCAATCCAGAAATTTTTTGGTTATATTGTGTTGTACAGCATGTACAGCATAGACAAATTTTACCTCATAAATCCAATCCATGTTCATAAATAGAAGGATCATCATTTGAAAAAAATTTAGTGTAGAAATTTAATAATAAAATTTAATAAAATCCAAATTTGTAAGCACAAAATCCAATCTGGTTGATAGACTCAATCCAATCCAATTGATAATTAACGAAGAAAACTGGATTTTTATTTATTTTACGATTCAAATATTTTTTATAATATTTCATCTCTAGAAACAACAGTTAGGATGAGTCTTGACTCTTGAGTTTGCATATAATTTAGAGGTTAGGTTATTGATAATAATGCAATCGGCTTTTTCGTAAATTCAACGTTCGTACACGTTCATTCACGTTCACTCTCCATTTTGAAGATTTAATCAACTCTTAACGTCTCCGTCGCGAAGTAATTTATGTAACCAAATTGATCTTTGCTCTTTGGAAATAGGGTGACGCGCGAAATCGACTTTGAAATAGAGAGAACAAAGAAAATTTTTATGAATATCAATTTGTTTAATTTTTATTTAAATTATTTTCCTAATTTCTTTACAGTCTGTTAATGTAGATAATGTAATTTGGAATTATAACACTTATAATTATGATGAAAAAATAAAGAAATTTTTGTAATCACGATTATAGTCCTAGTTTATATTTAAGGGAATTATGGAGATCAGCATTTTGAATTTATCCACTTGAGAAGGGTGGATATAAAGGACTCTTGGTCTTTAAACCACACTTCTGCACCTTACAGTCTAAATCTAAATTTCTTTTAAAAGTGGTCATGTAGCTCACGTTCAAATTCCACTTTTATATCTCAAATCTTTCCATTTTAAGCTTAAAATCATTATTCATCTTTTCTCATTCCAATTCTAATCTTTGTTCAGAAATTTTAGCTATTGTTGCACTAATATTACTCTTCTTTTTCAGCCTTTAGAATCCCTTTTTATTTCATTAATTTTATCATTAATATATTCCCTTGTTCCGTTTGAAATGTATGAAAAAGATATATTTTCATGGCATCCAAAAATTCTATCCATATTTCTAGTCCATCTTTAATCCTTTCTGATCCACTTTGGTACTATACTTCTCTAACAATCTATGAACCACTTATGCAGTTTTGGTTTTGTTCACATTCTTTAATTTTATTTAGTCACCATTCACAATTATCAACAAAATCACAATATCTGAATATCGTTATATGATACTCACTGACAATTTCATGCATCTTCGATTAACCTTTCCAATATTTTACTTTTTTATTTTGATCTTTTTGATATTTATTAAAATTTTCTTCCAGAAAATCCAATAGTTTATATGTTTCTTCATCACTCTACTTTTGTTCTTTTTGAATTTTTCATTTCTTCTAAATTTTAAGTTCAATAAAAAACAAGGATTAATGTTAAATAAAATTAGATTCTTGACAACAAAAATTTGAGAATTATATTTTCTTTAGAACTATAATCCTGGTACCTAGAGTTGCCAAGTTCAGTATCAAATCAAAGTTATGTTAAAAGGAAGTACCATTTTCTTGATGAGACGAAAAATCATCATTAGTTCCGTGAAACAGATAATAATTGTTTTGTCTTTTCAATTGTTGAAGAGGTAGTATTTTCTTCATCAATACGGCAGTTGGTTCTGCTATCACGATCCTTCATAGAAGTGACTTGTCTTGATGCCACTAAATAATATGACCCAAAACTTTCTGATCTTGCTAATGCAAGCGTCATTAACCTTGGTATAACTTGAGCCGTCAAAATGGGAAACTGACACTATTTGAATCAGCATGGTTTTTTTTTGCTCGATAAGTTATAATGATGATAATCGGCTGCCGTGATTCAAAAACCCTTGGATTAGATTTAGAATGTTACGCAAATGTGTTATCGTGATGGGTGGCTTAGAAATCAGTGAATGACTTCAGACGTAAAAGTTCAATCAAACCGACTTTGCTCAACTGAGTTACTTGTACAAGCTCAAAAGGAAAAATGGCAGCAATAGCATGAAACGCAAATTAAAAAGGGAGACGAAACATTGTTATCAACAATTAAAGACGACTAAAATCAAGTTGAAGTCTTTGAAAAAGAAAAGTTGTGGCGCGTTTCAAAGAGACACTGAACAAGGATTAGGTATCTTCCTGAATATTTAGTGATTTAACTATATAAATAATGTCTAATTCACAGTTTTACCGTTTTTAATGGTCCGCGTTGTAACTACTGGTCTCTTACTTTAGTTTATTGAAGCTTGAACATGCTTAATAATATTTTAAGAATGGTCTACCGGAACAATAGGTCCTATGTGATATTCGTTTGGGATCCTAAAGACTTTTGCTGTCTGGAAATCCGTAAAGGGTCGATAGAATCCGCTTTTATCTTTTATGAACAAAATCACCCGGAGTTCGAATTTGGGAGCTCTCCTTCTCCTTCGAATTTCTGATTCTTTGTTTTCAAAATTAAAGACGCGAAAATTTAAATCTCTTTACGCGAATTGAGTATATTCACAACTGGATTTGGAACCTAAGTTGTACATAAATGGAAAAAATATATTAAGAAAACATTTTCTCAAATGTGTAAAATTAGAGACAATATGTTACTCAATGGAGATGAATTGCTAAAAGAATTCTTAACGAGACAAGGAATCGAATTACTCAATTTCATGTAAATTGCATTACAATCTGGATCTATAAATCAAATCCATTGCAGAAAAAACTAAATACTTTTCTACAAACATGAAAAATGAATTCTCAAAATTCTAGCTAAGGTGATCTTGTACAGACCTCGATGACAGATACCTGTGGCAATCAGCTCCGTAAACTGATAATGCGGATCCTCTGTTTAATAAGAATATAGAAGAGTATTTGTGTTATTACTAATGTGAAATTCCCGCAAGATTTTTAATCAAAGATTTTCAAATCATTAACACCAATTACCACATTCCACCGTGACTACTTCTAATGGATCCTGTGGTACTACTATATCTCTAGATGGGCTAGATATCTATTAAGGAAGAAATGGCTTTCCTCAATGGCTTTGGTTACAACATATCGTCTCACAGATTTGTATAGATGCTAGTTCTGATACTGCGTGTAGTCATAATAATTATGTGATGATCTTACTCACTTTAGTCAAAGAGTATAAGATGGCGTTGCGCATATGAAACTATTGACGTTCTTCTTAATTACAAGATCGCCACACTTACCTGCAACTGTCGAAAAGTTATAATAGATTATCAGTTTGGTGCGTGGACTCGTGTACTCCGATTTTATCGCATTTTGTGTAATAAGGTTTGCCAAGAAATGGAAAAAACCCACGTCGCCAAAAATGCGTGGATCAGACATATATCGCAGAGATAAGAGTATAAATCCCGAATTTATGGGTTTACATTTACCATCTCAATATATTTGTCGAGTAATTATATTTATGATCAAGACTTTTTTTCGTAAGGACAAAAGGTATTATTATCAAAGCGAGAGTTAAAAAGCTAGTATTGCCATATTATACTGTTTTATCATTGTCTAACCATATTATTTGCACCAGCTAGGACCAACCGACAATTCAAAAGAAATATGCCAATATTTTTGATAATTATGCGTCCACCGGAATTGGGACATGGGATTTAAAGCCATTTGGGCTTATTTCTTTTAAAAAAAGAGGTTGTATGCTGTATAAAAATTGAATATTATGTAAAAAATATTTTTTGTTCATAATATTGACAAAGTAAAACGCGTTAATTTTTTTAGTTAAATTCTACCACAGAATTCAAGGAATTCGATTTTGTTAATGTAGGTTTAATTTCGCAAAATTCTAGTTTTTTTTTTATTTTAAATAGAAAATCTTATGGTCTTTTTTCAAAAATGTTAGATCATTAAAAATAACATACTTTAGTACTCGATATTGATTTTTGATGTGCTAAAGCTTGGATAGAAAGAAAGATACGAATCAATATTTCAGTCTCCTTAATCAGCCAATCCCGAAGTATACACTTTTGTACTGAAATCACAATTTTTATGTGATACCTTGGTAATTAATAATCAACGAAGAAAAATTTATGATTCTTCTAGCTCTTTGTCGGATTAGAACATGTATTATACGATCAGAATAGTCACCGTTTAATTCAAATATGTCGCTTATTGGTTTATATTAATGTTAAAAAGGTAAGCTTCCAAAATCAATTATACTATTTTCTGCTCAAGAAAAAATCCCAAATTTCACATATTGATTTTTTAGCTTTAAGTTCACATGCGTTACATATGATATCACAAATCCCGTTGTGAAGCCTACTATTTAATTGGACATGAATATGAACAAGTAATGAAGACGTTTGAACATTTATGATTCGAGACTTCATTGTTTAATTTAACATTATATTGTTAGTATTTCTAAAAGGCAGAGAAACTAAGATTAAATAATGTAACGAAAATGTTCATCATGTCATTTATTATTTTATCCGAATTCTAGTTTTTACACGCTCAGTTGCTCAACCTCAAAGCCGTTCTGAATGAAACATTATTTCGTAAAAACAAACAATAGGTAAGTACCAGTAATTATTGATATTATTTTATGTGCATAATTGTACTTAGTTAATAAACTCTAATATAATAATAATGATGCATACTTTATACAAATAGTTCAAGTGTTAAGGCTAGGCCGCTAGGGTGAATCAAGACGTCGAATCAATTTGAAATTCATTAAACATCAAAAATATATTTATCCTAATCCCCCTATTCGTACTGAAACTTATACTCATGAATCATGATACTCTTAAATCTTAATGACTTGATCACTTTTACCTGGAAAGCAGTACATCAACGCGACAAAAAGCTAAAAAAAGAATAAGTGTATCAGCTAGTGAAAGTGATTCACTGGTAAGAGTAGAAATTATTTCACGCGACCGTGATGCTCACGCCTACATTAACATTAAATAATACGTGAATTAATTAGGATTATTTTAATATAGGCGATTGTGATATGATTTAATAATTTGGTTGGACTGATGACAGACTGATTTAAAGGATATCCCGCTATTGTAAGTTAAAATTGTATTGGGTAAGTTAATTAAATTTCAAATTATTACGATTTATTATTGGTATGGTTGAAATCAGAATGGCTTATTATTAAAAAGGAGGATTATTTTGTGAATTTTATGAATACCCGATATTTTTAAATGATATACTGATTACAAACATTAAAAAAAAAAAATACTATTCATAGGAATTGGGGATCGGAACTATTTCCTTATCTAATGTGGAACATTTTCCAGCCATTATTGGATCGCATCTAGCAGATATTACTGTTAATTTAGCTGATAGTATATCATCCTTGCATTCGTTCTTTGTTATTGAAGTTGGTAGGCATAAATTGATTTACAAAAGTATTATTCCAAAAAAGAATAATCCTATACAATAGATTAGCCAAGAGGGATGAAATGAACTTAGAGATTTGGAATTTTACGATTGATAGGTTGACCGACAATAAAACTATACAGGAGCTTAATGGGAAATACAGATCAGGATACAGTTTAGCAAATGCTAAAGAACACCAAGAAAACTAAAGTAGTAGTATAATCTAAATCAAAGGAAAATGTGCTCAAATATAGTGAACAGAGAATATAGAAAATTAAAAGCAGATAGACTTATCTATATCAATAGGCATTGTGAATAATTTTTTCTATCCGATCCTGAAGATATCACTATTACAATTTTTACTGATATAAAAAGTATACGTGTCTATCAAAAAATCAGTAAGATATAATAACTGATAGCTCGTATCAGAGGATTTGGTAACAAATTACGGATCAACTTAAAACAGGCAATTTTTAAAGGGAGTGGTTGCAATGGACCAAAAGATCCTACATATCAAATAGTAATGTCCAATTACTAAGTTAATACTTAAGCAAAACGTCTGAATCTTTAAGTAAAATTAGCACGGTCAATATTGATGCTATTGGTATGAACTCGATTCATTTCGATTAGAGCTTTTAAATGAGCTATAGATCAACATTTTCTGATTACTGGATGCCAAATATTCTTAATTTTAAAATAATTGTATATCATCTAATTTGACCATTTCAACTTTGGGAGACTAAGTCAACTATTTCGATCATTTTGGAGGTTAAATTACCCATTGTGTAGGTAGAACGTGAATATCAGAGCAAACTTATTACGCGTCAAGGAATTTTTATGATTTAGATCTTTTTTTGAAGTTTTTTAAAATATTTTGATTAAGTATCGAATCATCTTACTATTGATTAATATTTCTCAAATAAATATCTTTATTATAATCTTTATTATACAAAATGTCTCAATCTGCTGAAGATTTAAAAAATTCTATCATCAAAAATATTTAAACAAATTGATCAACGAAAGCCAAATGTATTCGTGGTACTTTAGTTGGGAGAGAGCTTTTTGACCATCATACTCATAATATTTGTGATGGGTGTTTATCTAAGTATAATAAATGCAATGAGAAGAGATCTGAAAGATAAAGCAAACAAAGAAACAACAAGATCAATTTTTAGATAAAGCGAAACAATACACTTACAAGAAATTAGACTATAATCAGAAAAAATGTATAATTAGAAGAAATTGTGCTATTTATTTGAAAATAATTTGCATGATAATAAGATATCCTCATTACAAGAATATTGTGAACAATGTGGTGGGATTTTAAATACTAGAAGTGCAAATTGTTTAATTTTCTCTTATTATCAATCATGAAATAATATTTTTTTTTATTTTAGTCGCTAAGAAATACTATTCAATGATAACGAGAAGGAATTC
>NQWY01001331.1:0-10011 GCA_019425655.1 Rhizophagus prolifer
TAATTTGAATATTGTTTCTTGTCAGATGGAATTAGGATCACTATCTTCATTTGCTTCTTTAATATCAGGTTTGAGATTATCTTTAGCTTTTATATGAGTGCAAAGTAAACGATATATTTTACTAAGATCTATAAACTTCCACGCCCTTTAATCTAAATATGTTTTTCAATTATTAAGCATGCTTCTTTCTATCTTTGATAAAAGTTTCAGGGTTCATTGTAATCGACTTGGAGTAAATGAGAGACTTCCGAGAAATTTCATTGATTAAGTTTTGTAAAGTACGATGGCAGCATTCAGAGGAAATGGTTCAAATAAATTATCATATTTTCGTTCCTCTGCTGAAATATTATTTTGGAAATTTTCAACAATCCGCACTATGTATCAAAGAGACTAGTAAGACAATGACAAAGTATCCCGGAATAAATCATCAATCGATCATATGCTGTATCTTGAGATTTGGTTGACATGACCTTGCCTATTCCTTCCAAATATTACCATGCCAAAGTTCTTTGCTTTTTGTGACTTCTTGGCCTGGTCCGAAGTACATGTTGTTAAATAATGAAGGATTATTTAAAATGTAACGAATGATATCCTAATAAGCTTCTCCAGTGTTTTTATACGTTGAATCCAAAAGGAGGACAACATAATCAAAATATTGTTTATAATGCTCTCCATAACAAATAGGTTACAATCGACTGCTTATATGACCACTCGTATTGCAAAACACCGCGGGAAGGATCATGCATCTGTCACAATTCTATAAAATGTAGTAAGTTAAAATAAAATTATTGAAAAATAAGAAAAAAAAAAATTAAATACTTACCAGTACAAATTCTCAATTTCGAAAATGTTTCGATAGAACCGCCACTGGCTTATTTCTAGATTTATTGTAACTATTACATCTTCATTTTCTGTTGTAAGTATTACTTACTCTATCTTTAATATAATCAGTATAATTTCACTATTATTATAATTATCATCAAGATTATAAAAGATTTTAGATATGAGTTTCGTAATTTCCGGATGTGAATCAATCACGTTCGAACAATCTGTATCCTTTACTTATTTCTTTGTGACCTACTTATAATAAATTTTTTTTCCCATCAGATTTTTATCCATAATAACTTAATCCATACAATACTTTATCTATTGTGCCCGGTTGAATTATTATCTACCCATTGTGCACTTTCATCAACTTCTGCAGGAAAAAAAAAATGCACATTTTCAAAATTTCTTGGTCAATTAAAAGTTCTTTTGCTTCCTTCCAGTTATTACTTGAAAATGGGGAGGCATCATAAAAAAGGATAGCAATGAAAATAGGCTAAGCCTGAAGGCCATGTGCTTTCATCTTAATGTCAATGATATACACCATTAATTATATTCCATTTTGTGATATAAAAGGGTTCCAATCGCCAAAAGAAAAAAATCGGAGAGTTAAATATGGTAAGAATGGTTAGATCAGGATGAGATGTCAATAAGGGAATACTACGAAAAATTAAAAGATATTAATTACACCTCAAAAGCTCTTTTTAGAAGGACTGGAAAAGATAATAAAAGCGTACAAATGTGGTACATACCGACCCTAGAGGAAGAATCTCACATCCACATGTCAAGTAAATTTGTATATTTATTCGTACGCTAAGAAGTTCTTACCCAAAATAGTAGAATATGAATCTTTTTACGAAGTAGGTGGTATATATTCAAAATAGCTTCGAATCAGAACAAATAAGGAAGGTTCATCCCTTTCGAATTATATTATTACTCTATAGGCAATACTATCGCAAGAAATTAAAACGGTCGGATCATGTTCGCTAATAAAAATGTAGAAATATTTTTTTGGTCAAAATTCAAAAGTTGTATCGACGTTAATTCAAAAAAATAATCCCCTCAGATATACTCCTTATTTAAGTGGATTTAACATATAATAGTATTTATTCGCTTTGTACATATTTTATAACTCACGTAGAAAACTAAAGCTTTTTTCAGTTTCTATTGGAAGTAGATACATATCAAGTAAAGTTAAACAATGATAAGTTAGTAAACTGCTAACAATGATCACCGGTCACGTGTCTGGAAATTCCACCATTTAACAGGATATAATAAATAATACAGAAATTCGAAAACTTGCCTCAATTCTTTTGTTTATATAGAAACTCCGTGATGGTTATACTGTATGTACAACAATTCCTAGTTAACATACTAAAACTAATACGGCAGGGCATATTTACTGATGGAATCCAACATTAGCCAATCAATTCCCAAATTCTCCGCTAACAAATTTAAGGTCCAAAACGGCAATATCTACTTATATAACTTTTAAATTAACTTATGTTTATTAAAAAAGAAAATAAAACCTGCTGTAAAAATTTAATAATGATATAAATTCGGCAATTACAATATGATTATTAATTAATAGCCTACGCTATTTTACATTAAGCTTTGTTAATAACTTTTGTGTGTATCTTAGTATCTATATTACATATAATCCTCCAGTGACTGTTAATAATTCCTGCTTCGTTTGGAAGACAAATCATTTGCCAATTTCTCAAGCTTTTTGATCTCAGTTTCAGCGTTCTTTCGTAGACTAGTATTCTGTATCGTTCTCGCGTCCTGTTTCATACTCTCAATATTGGCATGAAGTTCATCAACAAAGTTGAATCGAGAACAAATTTTACTTAAATCATGGCAAAGTTTGTGAATAAATCCGTATTTAGCATTAGCAGCCGCTTGGAGGGTTGATAGGGATGATTGGTACCCGTTTACATCTTTGCTGTATTTATTATGTTGTTGATTGGCATTGTCATATTGTGCTTTAATATCTTCAAGAATCTTATTGAACGTTTGGGTTTGTTCAACTATTTTGACATTGTCGTGAAAATGGCTATATAAAATCATAGAGATAACTAAGAATTATTAAATATCAATATAAATTATGAAATAATAGAGATTGAAGATTACCTTAAAGGCCCACATCCACATCGCGTGCACCGACCGTTCGATCCCATACAAGCACAATGTTGAAAGTGGTTAGTTCCAGAACTATTTTTAAACTCAAGCCCACAATGGTCATGACAAATAATGTTTTCCTTCAGATGAAGGGTACAAACAGTACTATGGTAACTAGCTTTAATGACTTTCTTAATTTTCATTGATTCAGTCTTTGTATAGTTGGCGAAAGATTTCTTTTGGTCTCCAGTTTTTTGCAACGCTTTCTGGGCTGCATCAAGAGAATCTTGAACTCGCTGGATATTTGCAATGTCTTGAGTCACTTTAGTGATTTCGGATTTGATTTTGTCTCTGTAATTTTTCATATTTTGGAAAGCTTGAGTTGAAGTAGAAGACATCTCAGCGATTGTCGTCAATAAATTATCAATCGTTTTAGCAGATTTATCCCAATGACGTTGAACATCAGGAAATTCATCTTCATCATTTTTCCAGATTTGAGGATCGGTACAGAAAAATAGGTTATCCATGTAAAAAATTTTCTAAAGGTAAAAAAAAGCGATAAAAGAGATTATCTTATTTAAATGCATTATGAATTAGAAAGGCCATGAATTACATGCTTACCTTTGGTTTTGCAATTTCTTTCGCGAAAGTCTCTTCTGAGAAAGAAGCACTACTTTTTGAGCATTTTGTTAGAATAAGCAATAGATTGTGATCGATTAGGGCATCAGGGAGATTATTTGCCAATCTAACTATAGTGTTCTTGATCGATGGCGTCACTCTAGGTTCAGTTCCATTCACGATGATCACGATAGCAGATAATGAGCCGGCAGAAATTGCGGTATTAATAATCTCTTTAATGTTCTTGTCGTCTTGTTTTACACCATTCGTATCGCTCAGCCCGGGAGTGTCAATGAAGATGAATTTGTAGGCAGGATTATCGGGGTGTTTAAAAATGTAATTATAACACTTTGTGGTTTGACTCTTGGTTACATCATCAATTTTTGCTTCTGAATGTTTACTAGCGAATTCTGAAATCGTAATTATGTAAAAATGCAAATTAATGGCATTCGAATTAGATTTTAGGATCAACTCCTATAACTAATATTTCGATGGTACCTCTTTCGGTAACTTTATAAAACTTTGTGGGAATTACAATTTTAGGTTTATCAAGAGTACCGCCTAAAAAGTAATTTGCCATTGTATTAATGATCGTAGACTTTCCGGTCCCGGTTCCACCTAATAAAAGAACTTTGAATTCTCCTTGACCAGATAGGTTGATCCTATTTTGAGTAGTGCTATAAGTATTACTATTATTACGCGTGAAGTAATCTGGTTGGCCATAATTATTATCACGCATGGAATGACCAGGATTATTATTTTGTTGGTTTTGTAATGCTTCCAAGACCTGTGCTAGCATGGCTTGCAGGTCAGGAGAAGTCTGTTGTTGTTGGTTCTGTGACATTTTCTGAGATCTCTGAGAAGAACCGTTGTTATTATATTCAGGCCAAGGATTGTTATAATTATACGCAGGCTTCAGAGGAGAACTGTAAGGAGGTGAACTGTAAGGAGGTGGTTTATCATCGTCGTCAAAATAATTTCCTCTGTTAAACCCCTCTTTTCGGTTTCTAGTTTTATTTGAATATATTTCCTCTTCATGATCTTGATGTTTAAACGTCATGTTACTCATACGAGGGACAATATCTAAAAAATTACTTGCCTTCATAGTTATTTTCAAAGGTGCCCTTTTTTTTATCATACATTTGTTGCAATCTCAAAGCAGCAGTATAGTCATCGTTTTCTGATTTTTTTTTAAAAAAAATTATTTTAACAATATAATATGAGAGTGCATGCAAGATATGAATAATCAATTTTTACCTTGAAAATCATTTGCAAGCCAAGTATTGTTATCGTTATATGCAGGAGAACTGTAAGAATGTGGTGCATCATCGCCGTCAAAGTAGTTTCCTCTGTTAAACTCTTTTCGGCTTTTAGTTTTATTTGAATATGTTTCCTCATCATGACCTCGATGTTCAAATGACATGTTACTCATACGGGGGACATTATCTAAAAAAATTAAATTATATAATTTGAATTAAAGACACATTAAACATTCATATTATAATTACCATACTTGCCTTCATAATTATTTTCAAAGGTACCCTTTTTTTTATCATACATTTGTTGCAACTTCAAAGCAGCGGTATAGTCATCGTTTTCATCTGATTTTTTTTTAAAAAACAAATATTTCACATATATATAAAAATATAATGAGAGAGTGCAATGCAAAACATGAATAATCAATTTTACTTTGATGATTAAAAGGATTGTTATCGTTATATGCAGGAGAACTGTAAGAATGTGATGCATCATCGCCGTCAAAATAATTTCCTCTGTTAAACTCTTTTCGGCTTTTAGTTTTATTTGAATATGTTTCCTCATCATGACCTCGATGTTCAAATGACATGTTACTCATACGGGGAACATTATCTAAAAAATTAAATTATATAATTTGAATTAAAGAACACATTAAACATTCATATTATAATTACCGTACTTGCCTTCATATTCAAAGGTACCCTTTTTTTTATCATACATTTGTTTATACAATATAATACAAGTGTGCATGCAAAACATAAATAATCAACTTTTACCTTGATTAATATTTATACCGTATTCGTCATTAAATTGTTCTTGTAATTGCATAGCAAGAGCAAAATCATCGTTGACATTATTATCATCGTTTTGCATGGTATTGTAGTTGAATTAAAATAAAGAATAATTTATCCAAAAATTAATTTACGTGGTAATTTATAAGAGATAAATAAATGTACAATTGCCACAACCGGATTTTTGTGGTTTGGGGCGGTTGCACAATCGCAGCCTATGAAAATTTTTTTTGATAAAACGAGTTTACAAGTTCAAAACATAGTGGTATCTTTTTATTATTTTGGAAAATTGAGTTGATGATCAGACTTTTCAATTTTCAATAAATAAAAGTTTATAGCTTGCACAATAATATGACATAGATCAAGCAAAGTAAATGAAGAAAGATCCGGATCATTCGTTGATATTTTCTCAATGCATTCGTTCAAAATCTTGAATCCTAATATCCGTAAAGAATTAAACATTGATCGTAAGACCCACCGAAGTCCATAAGATTTTAGTTCTCTCTTATTGTAAATTTTTATACAAATTCAGCTACAAACTAACTTTCCTATGTGAAATTTGTTGGAATAATAAATACTGGCCGAAAATATAGACGCGTTCTTATTTTTCCCATTTGGTTAGTACTTACTACTTGAATCTATGCACGATTATGTATGTGACGATGATCAGATGTCTGTACTTTAAGACTACTTTAATATTGGTTTTTTAGCAAATATAAACACTAACAATGTACTGCCTTGTAGGCTTTCAAAAAAGCTGAGATCTCTCTATTAAAATTCAAGATAAAGGGGATCACTTGGTGAACTCAAAAACATACCAAAGCTGAACAACAAGTCAAGTGCAAGCCACTTAAAGATTATAGCATACGAAAATCTGGGGAAATGAAGTAATTCCACAATTCTATATTTTAGGTAGCAACAAAGCTTTCTCACATTATGTAATTAGACTTTTGGAAACATCACTGGTAGGGAAGATTATTCTTCATTGTGACTAAATATAGATAATGTATGCACTGCGATTGATTCTATTTCTAACTATTAATTCCGTAAATGTATTCCTTAAAAGGGAATGTTCTGCTACACTGGATTGATTCAATATATCAGGTATATTGATATATATTGTTTTATCGAAAAAGCTGTTTCTATCACTATTTATTAATATAACGGGTTGGATGTGGAGAAACATTAAACATGAATGAATGTATTATAAATACAAACGATTAATTGACTGAATCTTACATTAAACTATGGATCGAAGAACACCAACTACCAAGCAATGATAATCAATGCCATGAAAGAACATGAAAGATTTATTAAATCTAGGGCTGTTATTTGAATTCTTACAAATAAAAGGAGAGTCTTGACATTGATAAATTCTAGGATCAATCTTCCTTAACTTGATCGAAATGTTCACAAGAAAAAGGGTACATTCAATTTAAACATACAAAGATGGATAATATTGATTCAGCGGTTACACTTGTTAAAAAAATCGAATCGTAACAAAAAATATCAGGAATGTTCTTATTTGAATATATTAGGAATATGAAAAAAAGACTCAGTGAAGATTTGATGAAAATTAATTTTATTGGAAGTAACCCTTGAGCAGAGTGTGAATGGAAATTTTATATCTCTAAATAATGTGTTTCGAGAATTCGATATAAAGCTGAGGAAGCGGTGATGCTTGCAGGAAAATTTGGACAGAAAATAATGGAGAAGGAATACTTAATTGGTTGTCAGAAAAATGAGAAATTAATTCCGCTTTCATTTTAATCATAGACGTTAGCACTACTAAATCACTAGCTTTGTATTCGTTATGAGGCTTATTTGGCATAAGTATTAATAAAGATTAGACTACTCAAATTACAATTCTATTTCCACTTTTATTTTTAACTATCAAACTAGATGTTGTTATTGTCATATAGTAAAATGGAGACGAAATAATTACAATTATTACATTTCTTTTTTTAAATTTTGTTTAGCAGTCAGTGTACTAGAGAATTAATCGCAGTTATGGATCACGCGATACCATGAAGTATCACTTAATTACATTAAAATATGAAAACTTTCTTAACAACAAAAATAGTATATCTTTCGTTGAATAACTATTGATACAAATCAAAACTACTGCAATCGAAATGAAAATGAAATACATTAAGAGCGTACGCTTTTGTATCATTGGATGCCTTTAAACGCTATTTTGTACTAATTTTCATCTCTACCTATCTATACTTAAGAGTTGTAATCTGTACAAGAAATATAATTGCTGTCATGTGAGTGTCTTGCTGCTCAGCCTCGCATGGTTGTTGTCGAAAAAGAGTTCCAAGAAGTACAAAAAATTTTTTACACTGCGATTTCTTGCTCCCAATCTTTCATACTCTGACCATGGAGAATTCAAAGTATTGATGAAATAAATTGAAGCAGAAGAATTATTCTATTTTTCTTACTAGAAAGAACAACAGTATGTTCCATTGTGAAAAAGGCTAGTTCTCCTACTTGTGTTTTGTCTTCTTAGTTCATCAGTCCTGCCAAAGTTATTCTTTAACGCAGTCTCAACACCATATGTAGGGTGCCCAACAAGGGTGAAACACAATATGCAAATAAACTCATAGGGAAGAAGAAAGCAGGCAAATCCCATTGATCAAGATGGCCAACGTATTCAAGCCTTAATACAAAATGCTGCTAATAATCCTGGTCAATAGGATGTCGTTCCACAACCTAGAAAATTAAATTTGGTAAAAGTAGAACCTTTTTATGGAAGAGAAGATGAAGACCCATGAATGGTTGGAAAAATTTAGTGCTGCTGTGACTCTGTCACGGCGAGATAGACACTGTTCCAGATATGTATCGAATAAATTGTTGCCAAATTATTTCTATTGCAGATAATTCTTAGTAACATGAAAATGTCTACGATCCATAAATACGCAAGGTACATTTATACCATAAGATACTGTGATTTTATTAATTATGATGGTACTCGACATTAATTTCTTATTCCAATTGTCCGATATAATATCATTCCCTCTATTATCTATAGTATACGGATAAACTCGTGATTTATGTAAAATTCACGTCCAAATAATAAATAGCACCACCGTAATATAGAAATGCGTACGCCTTCGTTACTTTTGAATATTGTTACTAAAAATTTTGTACTATTTCTCAGCTCTGCTCCAAAGAATATTTATATCTTTGTTTCCACGGGCCTAATAATACAGTATTAAAAACTTAAATTGTATACTTTAGTGAACATCTGTGCCAATGATATTTTTGTACGGAACAAGAAATGCCATATCAAGCTGTACACACCGTACGCCACTATGTTCTTTATTCGAACTCTTGTCATTGATGTTCATGAATAACTTAAAGGTATCTGTAATCGAGTCCAATGTGAAGTATCATTACAATAGAACGTATTATTGCTTTCATTTATTATATTTTCGTTTCGATCACTAAAAACTATTTTCACATATTACTAGGCGTTGCACACTAGAACCGTTAATTCATTTTTTTTGTTAATTTGTCGTTAACTATGTAGTTCACGTATCAGCAATTTTAAAAACGGCTTATGGTTATGTATGTCTCGAGTACCGTTATCTATGATCTCCCATCCTGCTATAGTCGATAACAAAATATTCAAGAATTTCTGTAAAACTTCAAAGTAGCTTTGTCAATCTACGATTGAGTAATGAAAAAGTTTTTTCTTTACTCTGATTCAACTAAAGTTTCTTCAAATAAAAGTGTCCTTCTGTATTGTTTATGAATAGTTCAACTTGCAACAATAGTAGGATTAGAAATCTGCAATATGAACGCCTTTCCCGTTCCTTTAAGTATAGAACTATAGATTATCAAATCACATGAAAGATCATGGTGTGTTTACATTACATCACATCAGTCGTAAATTTTCAAATTACAATTTTCGTCGAATCTATATATACCATCTGTTCATTCCATTGCCATTTCTAAAAAACACTATGAAAGCCATAAACTATATTTTTTTGGGATATCTCCAAGGTTGAAGTGTAATGTACTGTAGATAGAAAATATTAATACCTAATATTTTTATTTTAACCCTCATTATATCGTCGTGCAAGAAAAAAAATTTTTTTAATTACAAAAGCTCGAACAAAAACTTTACTTTTAGATAAGAACTATTAAATAATACGATTTTGAGTATAAATTGTTAATAAGGCTAACTTAAAAAGCAACTTAGAGTACATAGAAACCTGCGAATCTCATCAAGGGTAAGTTGTGAATCAAAGGCTTAACCTACTTTAAATTAAATTTAAACTTGCGATATTTTGCAAGGTTAATAGTATAATTTCCGGGCTAGTATTATTCCAAAATTGGGAAGTATTACCTTAATTAAATGAAAATTCTTACTAATATCATTTAATTTATA
>NQWY01001336.1:0-15334 GCA_019425655.1 Rhizophagus prolifer
AAAATTACAACAAGAATTTGACTTAATGATAGCAAGTGGAATTCCTTTCTTTGGAATTCCTGTACTAAGTAATTTTGATTCTTCAAATAATTCTATTGTCATTGGACATAATTTTTCAAATGACCAATCAATAGATATATTCTCTTACAGTGTAAAAAATAATTGTTATAGCAAATTACCAAGTTTTACTTTTTATGTACTCATTATTTTTGACTACTCTAATTCGAATACTTACGCATCACTTCCTTTTAATTATAAATTATTAAAAAGTCCATTTATTCCTTTACAATCTACTATTCCAAAATATATTAGTTTATATCTATCAAAAAACTATAATGATAATTATAAACCAATGTTTTTGAAACAAAAAAACAAGCAAATTAAGGTAAAATATGTCCATTGTAGATGCAAACCAACTTGCTCAATTTGTCAGACCAAAACATTAAAAGTATCAAAGAACGAAAAGAATATTGATTGCATATTATTTGATCCACCCACAAGGTAAGCAAATACATATCGGAACCAGAGCTTGGAGAGCGAGCTAAGGTTTCATTCTGGCCCTCCTCAGAATCGTCTTCGAATATCTTAATATCGACCAATGTCATGTAATTTGTAAATTATAATACTAGATAGAATTTCAAAGAAATCATAATTTCATCTACTTCATGAGCGAAATCTCCCTTACTAATAATATTTATTAATAAAAAAACTTAATTTATTCATAAATTTTATAAATTATTATTCACCCAATTTTTTAAAATTTGATAATCGTTTATTAAACATGCATTTAATTAATTACATGCTTAAAAATTTATGTAGATCTTTCCGGTTATCCGATCATCATCCGTCATCCGAAGGAAAAATTAGTGCATTTTTGTGCTTAACGTCCAAATTTTTGAAAGGAAAACAAAATAATAAGACTTCGAAAATTTTTCGGAAGTCGAAATTTTCGATATTGAATTTGAACAGAAATTCAAAACCATATCATCACAAAATTCAAAGTAATTCGAAAATCTGTACGGCCGACTTTTAATGGAAGTAATAAAAAATTAACGCCTCAATTTTATTGAGAGTCACAAATTTAGTAAGATTACTATATTCAGATAAATTGCTATTTTATATAAATTGTGTAATTGTAACGCTAAACATCGTGCTTTTAATCACTTGTGACCTGATTTTATGCGCATTTCATGCATATCATGAATTTTTTAAAAAATTCTCAACATAAATGTAATGAAACATAAACAATCAATTTTGGTTAATATTTTTGATCTTAAAAGGAAGGTGCTACGGGTTTGTTTTCCTGGGGCATATATTAACGTAATATAAAATAAATTTATTTTTTCGAATAAAACTTTTAAAACAGTCTTTATTTTTAAAATGTCCAATTTAGTAAGTGTATCCGTTAATATATCAGAATCAGGCAGAATCATCAAATCATTATTAAAAAAATTAAATAAATGTGATAAATTATCCAATATTAGGAAGAAACTTTCTTATGATAACGATAAGACGTTATTATTTTTTCATGAAGGAAATGGTGGCACGATTGATTTTGAAGATGAAGAGAATTTTATTTTAGATGATATTTTAACAGCGGCTGATTATAAGAGTAGTTCTTATTCAATACACTTAAAGAAGCAAATTTATTGGGATACTTTGAATGAAAAACATAAATTTGATTATGGACGTACTATTAGTAACGATGGAACTAAGACGGCCGACAAAAGAGCATTTAAATTGAAGAATATTAATGAATTGAGAGAAAGTGATGAGCACATAAAAGATAAAATTGAGATTAATTCAAATGAGGAATTGATAAAGAACAGAAATTTATTTTTTAAAACCGACATAAATGTCAATTTTGTAAAATTAGGATTGTCTGGCGAGATTTTACAAGAGGAAATTTTTAACGAAGGGAAAAAGTTAGTTTATGGTTATAACGAAATTGTCAAAGCAACATTGAAATTAAATAAAGATAATTTGGAACCAACTACAGAGTTTATTGGAGTAATAACAGATGCTATAAATAACAATAATCAAATAGAAATTAAGAACATTACTGAGGATTATGGCCATTTTATTCCAACTGAAATTACTATGGGGGGAAGATTATATTTTAATGAAGCTGAAAAGCTAAAAGAAGATGCTAAAGATGTCGTTGAAAAAGGTACAGTGAGTGCAAGTGTGAGTCCAAATATGAGTACAAATGTGAACGCTCAATTAGGAGGTAACAATAGTACGTCAGTACATAACACGACTTTTCTTAAGAATAATCACATGAAAACACTTGGAGGAAATTGCGATGGTAACGTTTATACTGACGAAAAGTGGACGGAATCTTTAAAAGAATACAGTAATTGGGCTTGTATAAAATTTAACAATCCCATGAGTGTTTTTCAACTTTTACCTGATGAATTAGGTAAAGAAGTATATGAATTTATCGGAAAAAAAATTCTTTATAAAGGAATTTTAAATTGTGATTATTATTTAAATCAACCTGGAAGTCAACGAAAGTTTTCAATACGTGATGACAACCTTATAAACATTATTCAAAACAAAAAAGCTGATTGTGATATCTTTGCAGCAGTCGTTGATACTGATCAAGATTCGAAAAATGTTTTTTTTAACTGTCAAATTCTTAAGCCAAAAGAAGGTGGCGGGAAACAAGCAATACCGAGTATTATTATTCATGGTATTCAAAAAAAATTTCGACCACGCACATATAAACTGAAAATTGTTTTGATGGTTGTCGGCTTTGATATAGATTTTAATTTCACATCAGATAATTGTGTTGAAGTTGTAAAAGAACAATATAATTCACAAAATCCACAAAATCCACAAAATAGAATGTTTCATAGTTTAACATTGAAAACTAAAAATGACCTAAAAGGAACAAATTATTCATTCTTTGGAATTTCTATATTAAACAATTTAGGTGATCCAAATGATTCTCTTGTAATTGGACATAATTTTTATGAAATTCAATTAGAACATGAACTAAAAATAGATATATTTTCTTATTGTTCAAAAAAAAATCGTTACTTTAATTTACCCAATTTTACGTTTTGTGCACTCATTATTTTAGATCCTGACGTTTATAGACCGCTTCCCTTTGAATTTAAAATGTTGAAAAAACCATTTATTAGTCTTACTTCATATAATCATGAAAATCCAAAATACGTTAGCTTCCTACATAAAACAAATAATGGTCATCATCCAGTTTTTCTGAATCAAAAAATTAAGCAAATTAACATTAAATATGTTAGATGTAAGTGCGAAGAACCTGATTGTATTTGTCACCAAAAAACAAGAAGAATATCAAGGAAGGAAAAACATAATTGTATAATCTTTGACCCATAAAAATGAAGGTAATTCATATTTAATCATTGTTCTACCTTATTCTTTTTTTTTGAAAATAAATTAATTGTTTTTTTCTATAAATTTTTTTAATTTTGAAAATATTTTTACGGATCGCTATGAACAATCAAAATGTTTGATCTACTATAGGACAAAAATTTGATAAGTTTTACTATCTCAAAAAAATAGGGAGAATTTTAAATTCAGATTTAACCATTGAGTTCATTACACGGGCGGTTTTTATTTCATATATTCCATATCTATCGGACATTACACTATTATGAATTTTTTTATTCATTCGTTGTATCTTTTTTTCTCTATATTTATTATATTTATGCAATATTTTATTTCACGTTTATCAAAAATCAAGAACGCGTCTTTAATTTTTTAAACTAATAGACGAGTTTTGACCCTTGCTTAGATTAGTGATAGGAAAGATTATCTATTAGGCATCAAATATACTAAAAAAATAGAAACTATTTCATTTTAATCCGCAATTCACCTAATAATCGGGGAGAAATCTCCCTCTCAAACTAAGGTAGCCAATTTTTTTTATGCACGCTAGTATTATGTATATAATTATTAACTTTTACAATTATTTCGGTAAGTTGAGAAATAACTGCGGATTGCTCAATTATTAGCAATAATCGGACGACTTCTTGGCGCGCAATTGTATATTAACACTGCCTTTATCTGCTCTTCACCAGGAATCTTCAACTATGACGAGAATTCCGCACGTTAAATAATAATTGAGCAAAGAAGTGAATGTATTATTTAAGACGATTAATAACCGATTGATACAATGTAAAGGAAGAAGGGGCGGAAAGTCAATAAAGAATGATATGATTTTAGTTATTCGAATGTCAGCTAGCTACCAGTTTCCTTTTATTAAGGTTCTTATTTATGTCCTTTCATCTTAAAATATATCACCTAGTTCTAATCTGATTTTCCTATGTATTACGTTTCGAAAATACCAATAAAGAAAATAAATGTCTATCGTTAATAATTGTTCAATATAGAAATCTATAATTACATAAATAAAGAATCTAAATGAATAAAGTAATAATATAAAAGATAAAATTGAATTATGAAAATTTTTGTCGGCGTTGTGATAATTTACAACCCATGGTAGGTACACATCACTAAAACGTCTCTTCCTGGCATCCCATCTAAACACTTAACCGAATACCGAGAAGAGAATGAAGTAGCATAGTCTTTAGTCGGCACGAACGTTGCTCCTGTTAAGTGAAATTGGCAGAGGAGAGCTTATTTCGTAAATTTCTTTTTGTACTGACACGCTAAGGTTATTGAATATTCCAGCACATACCAATTTGGGGTGAGCTGTGGACTAATTATTAAATCAAAACTATATCTGGTCCTATAGTAAAATTTATTATTGAAGATTTTTTCGTATTGGGCTATTAAATGAAATTTCTAATAAGTTCCCTGTTAATATTGATGAAATTGCCCGCCTTAATAACTCTAAATTCTTTTCATTATTTTCTTTCAAATTCTGCAAAAGTATTACATCTCCCATATAATTGAAAGATTTTTTCAATAAAAAAAGTATTTAAATTTCGACAACAATAAGTATTTACTCTTGGATACACTTCCGTAATAAAAAAAATTTTTTTTTAATAATTTTTGAAAAAGCGAGGTATTCATTTATCTGCCATATATTATCAGGATTCAACAAAATATTAAAAATATAAAGTTATTAAACTTGGGATTTTTTCTCATAAAAGACAGCGAATTTAATTATCATTAATTGAACCCCAACATATCATGGTTCAATTGGTTTTTATACGAATCACTAATTACTAATAGATAAGCGCGTATCAAAGAATTTTTAATAATTTTTTACAAGTTTCACTATACGTTGCGACGAAATTAAGAAAAAACCCTGCTGCGCCCTCGAGAATTAAATTAACTTATGAAATTGAAAATAATATGAGAATTTGCTAGAAAAATGTCAAATAATGACGCGCCCTCAATATTGGAAAAACTGGTTAGATTGAGATAATAGTAAAATACTTAATATGTATACATTATAAAATTTGGAGTTCATCAAATTGGTTATAAAACAGTGCTACCTTTGAAGCCCAATTATGGTTACACGTGATCATGTCGATCCAAAATCAAAAAAGTAATAAATATGATGCATCTTAATTTAAATTTACTAAATCATTAATAAGATTTTTTGTTTTGATTATAACATATGATAAAAGTTTATCCGGTTTAAAAAAAATGTCCTCGCATACTGATAAATTTACTGTGGAAATAAGTTCGAATCAGCAGATTATTAGGCAATTTAAATTGAATCATGGATTAATTTTAACTGAATATAATATACGTCCAAGTATACAAGCTGTTATTGCTGAAGAAGATTGCGAATTGAAAAGGCATTTATATGAAGAACAACCATTAGTATTTACGTGTATAAATGAAGCAACGGATACGTGCATTAATTTTCCAGTTTTCGAGATTATTTGTAATGGAGATTTATCAAAATCATTTTTAGAATTTAATGGTGATGTAGGCGAATTATATGGTCATTTTTTTGCAAGAAAATTTATGATTGGTGGCCAATTATTTATTAAGGATTTTAATTCAGCCACTGATGCACAACAAAATGTTCTAAAATTTTGTTTAATCTGCGCATATAATTCAGTTAAATACTCTACTGAAATTCAATTCTGCAATTTATTCAGTTTGAAACTTTTACCAAGAATAGAAACATTTGACGGGGAAAAGTTAAATACTCATGAAAAATTAATCAATTGGATGGATAATATATATCAAAAGAATATGGTTAACATAATTTCTTATGATGATCTCGTTCCCATTTCCCAATTAAATCGCAGTACAATCAGTGACCTGAAAACTTTTAACGACAAGAAATGGTCAGGGTTCTCTAAATTTAAAAAGGATTTAAGTTTAGAAGAATGGGTTGGAAATGCGATGAATGATAATTTAATGAGCTGGGCTAATGATTTCAATCTTTTTCAAGGATTAATAATTAATAAAAATGACGAAATAGAAATTAGCAAGAAAGTGCCCGTTAACATCATTGAAATTCCTAAAGTCAATTCAATCAATGAATTTCGTCCGAAAAAATTCGAGCCATCAACAAATTTAGAAGTTAACCTAATTTCCAATAATATTTATTCATTTGAAGATTTAAGCTCTTTTCCGTTCATTAAAAATAATATTAAAAGTTATGGGGATTATGCTCATGTTTTGATCAAATTTGAACAATGTGAAATCCTCTTAAATAAGATTAATATTAGACCTACACAAGAATTTGAAGATGTCATAGAAGAAGCACTTAATAGTATGAAACCCTTAAAAGCTTTAAAAGATAAATTTAACGAATATGGTCATTTATTTCCACGAAGAATTGTATTAGGAAGGCTTCTTAAAAATATATTACCAAATATCACTTCGTCCATTACGTTTGATGATGCTAATGATGTTAATAAAATACTTGAATTATTAGATAATTTGAATATCTCATGCCTTTTAACACAACAGGGAAGAGTTATCGAAAGAAATGATTTTTTTAATTGGATTAATAATACAAATAATAACTTGGAGATTATTGAATTTAATGATATTATTCCTCTTTATCAAATTCTTAGTGAGGAAAAACAAAGAAAAATAGATAATATATTAAAAAGATTTGATGATTTTAATATCATAATGACAGGAATGACTAAATTGGAAGATTTAGATAATAAAAATGTTGAGCATTACAAAAGAATAGATTTAGGATTATCATTGGAAGATAAAGATTATAAAGTATTTGGATCAATCATTTCAGAAAATAATTCAAAATTTGAAAAATTAGAAGAAATCTATGTTAATTTTGGATTATGTGATTTTAATGGGTTTTATGCGATAATAAAAAAAGTTGAAGAAACGAGCATCAATATAACAGAGTGTTATGTTTCATGGATAGTTATTGGGAAGCCTTCCAAATTATCCGTTTTTAGTCCAAAAAATCGAGAATTACAAGTCAATTATATTAAAGAATCTATTAAATTACAGCCTAATAAGCGGAATTATGTTATTGAAACTTCCTTTACTTTACAAGAAGGATATACTGTTTTTTCGCACGCAAATCCTTCATCAATAAATCGTGAGCCTAACAATATTGTAAAGTTAGTTGAATGGAAAGAAAAATCTATTAATGTTCAAATTAAATCTGCATATAAACTTGAATCAAATACAAATAATGAAAGTTCGTCTGAGAGTGATTCTGATCATGAAAATAATGATTGTTTAGCGAATGAAATAAATTTACGTATATGTATTTTATCCACAGATTATAAAAGTTTGAAGGTCGATAATGATGATGAAAGGGAATGTCCTTTAGACTTAATCGGATATGTTTTAAATAAGGAAAATTTTAATGAAAATTTATTTAATGAAAGTGATAAAAATAAAGTTTCTGTTATTTTTAAAAATAACAGTTCTATTGCAAACCAATCACTTAATTTTCAACATGAAACATTAAAATCAAATGAAGGTATTTAAATAATTTTTTTTTTTTTCGTTTTTTATCAATTTGTATAACTAAATATTCTGCTTTTCAAAAAAGAGATGGTTAATGCAGAAACGAGGAATCGACCATCTGATAGTATAGTTAATAAGAGCGTAAGTTAATTTTAATCATTTGACATTTTTTTAAGTAGTAAATTACTAATGGCAGTACGTAATAAATAGGGGGAAAGCTCTTCCAAGAAAATCAATTTTAAAAATATTTTCGTTGAAACTGAAGTCAATAATCGTGTCTTTCTCAAATTAAGTGAGGATGGATTTACTACGCCGGACGAAAAAGCAAAGGAGCTTATTGAGGGTCTGGCTAGAACGGAATGGTTATATGCTTTAAAATTACTTTTTGATGATTCATTTAATCAGTTTTCATCTGAAGTTCTTATAAATTCTTTAGTTGCATTGATAGATCCAACACCTTTTGATAATTATGGAGAAAAGACGGTGACTAGATTAGAGCTACATATGCGTACTTTGGTAATAGTCTTAGAACGAAAAGCAACACAGGTTATTGAAGTAGGACTTGATAATAACTTTAGATCAAATCTTAATAATCAAAAGCGTAACTATAATGTCGATTTTTTATTAATTCATCTGCGAGATACACTTCATAGTTTACGTGATGATGAAACTTGGGTTGTAGAAATTATACGAAGAACTAAAGAATTACTCAAAGCTGCATTAAATATTACATCAGGAATTTTATCAGTAACAGAAGTTACTCTTCCAAATGATAATTGTTCAAACTTATCATTACTTACTCAAGTTCGACAAAGTTTAAGTTTTAAATATCCAGTAGCTTCCTATTATGTAGATTGGAGAATTATGCTAATAATTCAAAATAATCTTTTCACCTGGACTGAAGGTTCTGAAAAGATAATTAATAAAAAATTCTGTGAATTGGTATTAATGGAATATCTTTGGAGTTTTTTAGAAAGAGAATGGACTAATGTTACTAATAAATCTATTTTGGATTCTCAATCTAAATTTGATGAAGTGTCAAATAAAGTTGCTAAAGCTTTAAAAAATACAGGAAGTTTCTTAAATGATCTTGCTGGAAATGAACCTGTCGCATTACCACATACATTATGGTTTGGGATATTAGATCTTGCACAAAACCTTATTCAAAAGTCTACTCGAACTGCTACATATGGTCTTTGTTATTATTTAGCAATTGAATCGCTTAATAAAGCTCCAAGCAGTTTTATTCAATTTAAAGCTATTGAAATATTACTACATTTACACAAAATTGATAGTCAAATGTTTTCAATGATTGAGGATGATATTGATCAATATGTACAAAAATTAAATGAAAATTATTCAACAAATTCTTCAGAAAAATTTCAAAATTTATTCTCTTTTGTTAAAGAAAAATATCTTGAAGATTTAAAAATCCTAAGTAATGATACTGGAAAAGGGAAAGAGAGAAAAGGAAAAAGTTCAAAAATATCAAATTCTAATATTTTAGATGCTATAGCAGACGAAATTACTTGCCCAATTAGTAGTGAACCAACCGATCAATTATATATTTTAAAATGTCAACATGTTATATCCTTAGATAATTTAAAAAAGTTAAGACAAAAAATATGTCCTGAATGTCGAGAAAAAATTGAGGATAATGAAATCAAATATTTACCACAAAATTCTATATATAAAAATTTGTATTCAAAATTTTTTGAATCTGGACATATTTTACCTTCAATTGAATTAGAAAATCCCGATCAAATATATGATAGTGATGATTCGGATAATTCTGAGGTTGATCTGATCTTAACTAAAAAAAAGAAATTTATCAACGTAGTTAAATTAAATTCACGTGTATCATTATCATCAATACTTCCAAAAATTTCAAAAAAACAACATCCAACATTTCAGAATATTATAAAAGAAATAAATGGAAAGCATTATGAAAAAGCCGAACGTTTGTGTAAAGAATTCTTAAATTTATTTCCTAAAAGTTATTCTTTAAGATGCATTTTAGCCTATATTTATAGATGTCTTGGTAATTATGAACAAGCATATTTATATTTAAAAGAAGCCATTAATTTAAAAGAAAAAAAACCAACTGCCTGGTATATTCGTGGTGAAATATTTTTTAGAGAAAATATATATAAAAAAGCAATAAATGATTTAGATATTTCAATTGGCTATAAGGCAAAAATAAATAATTTGTATATATTACTTGGAAATAGTTACCTTTTTGAGGCGGAAAACATGTTTCAAATTTATTATGATAATGCCTTAAAAAATTTTAATCTTGGATTGCAGGGTAATCCAAATCATCGTTTATGTCTTAAGAATTGTGCTTATATTTATGAGAAACAAGAAAAATATTTGTATACCTTAAAAATGCTGGATAAATTATTAAGTGTTGATGGGAATGATTCATTGATTTTATGCTATTATGGAGAAATTATAAGTAAAATAGGGAGTTATAATGATGCTATATTGTATTTTACAAAATCGAATATTATAGATCCAGAAAATAGTTATAATTTGAATAAGAGAGCTATAGCGTATTATGTTCTTCAAGAATATGATAAAGCGTTATTAGATCTTATTAAAGCTATACAATTGGATCCATCAAATAGTTTAGCATATTATTATAAAGGTTTGGTACATTGTGCAGTAGAAAATTCTAATGATGCAATGTTGGCTTTTGAAAAATGCATAGAATTAGATTCTAATGATGATTTGGCAAAAGTTCAATTGTATTATTTACAATATTTATCAAAGAATAATGGCTCTAAAGATGTGGGTTATAGTATTATTACAAAAATCAATCAAATTTCTAATATTTATTATAATAAGTCATTATTATTTATGAGATGTAAAATTTATATTGAGTTAGAAAAATATCCGGAGGCAAAATCAGATTTAGATGGATTATTGATGTTAAATGAGGAAGATATTTCATTTATTTGTTTTTTACAAAAATATTTGGGTTTCTGGTCATATTTATATGGAATTTATAAAATAAATGATGGTAACTTTAAAGAATTTGGAATTATTGATAAATTTAATAAACTTCTATATAAGGGTGAGAATTATATTCTTTATTAGAATTAAATAATAATTAAATACAAATTTAATGAAAATATATATTTTTTTTTACAGTAATTAATGTTTATTTTATTTCAAACCTTACAAATTTGGATAATGTGGATAATGGATTTTATTATATTAAAGAAAGTGATTTAAATAGGTAAGATTTATTGAATTTATCTATATGACATTAGTATTAATTTATTTGTTGCGAAATTAATTTTTTTTTCAAAAATCTCAAGCTTGTCGGGACAAGTGTTATGTTTTAAAAATCAAGCATTTCATTTGGATTTGCCTAAGTTAACGAATGATTTCACGAAAGATTTTCATTATGTTGTTTGGAAAATAAATGTAAAGATGATATTATCTCAAAATGCTTTTGTGAAATTTTCAATAGTAGAAGGAAAAAAAGTGAGTTAAATAACTATTGACTATCTTGGTTCGTTTACTTCATATTATAAAATTATTGTTTTCAACCTTAACTACAGGATTCAGACTTTGTTTATCCACAAAAAGAACATCAATTAGGATATGATGACTTGTCAAAACTTGAGGGGTTAGGTTGGATTGAATATACATTGCCAATTAAGGTACATTGTCATCGATGGATTCAACTTTCGGTTGAAGTAAATAAAGGTTCTATTGACATGGTACGCTTCTATTTATTTAGATTAACTTTTTTTTACAATATAATAATATTGATATTTTAAATTTATTTGAATTATAGCAAATAGATTATGTTAGGTTCAAAAAATCTTTTGGAAAACGAATTTATTTTCCTAAAATGGGTCATTTCTTACCAATTCATAAATTACTTCCAAACGTTCCAAAAGCTTTTAAGGATAAATATTTTTCAAGAAAAGAAATGGAAAATTTGCTTGAATTAAAAGATATTATTAATCTATTATAAATTTATATACTGTATACTTATTTAGATACATTCTCATAATAAAAAATTTTCATAAATTATTCCTAGTAAAGCTATTATATTGGCAATTTGGCATATTTTAGTTTATATCCATTTAAAAAAATATACCGAAACGGTGATTTAGAAAAATTATAATGACCGGTATTAAAGTTCGGTCAGAATTAGCAATCCGAAATTATTTCAGTCGAAGTTACAATTTATGATTTGCTAAACCCGCGGTCATTATAGAATAGGAGATAACAAAAGGAAGTGTTATAAAATCTCTAATTATCAATATCTATTTGCATACAAGGATGTTAAAACATTGAATTACTACTCAATTGACGTGTTTTTTTTTCGTATGAAGGTAATCTCGGAATATAATTCAAAAAAGTTTATCATATAATAAATGTTGTTTGTAACTCCGTGAGACCGTGACCTCAACCTTTAGTGAATAGTTATTGCTATCATATGATAAAAAATCTCGGTACCTTCCAGGTTCTTCATTTAAATAATAATCACAATATTCAGCACTTGTGTATGCGCCAGCAGTCTCGATAAACTGGTCATCGATAAACCGGAAACCGGAACCTTCGATATACCGGAGTTGAGTATGGAGCGGATTATAATTGTACTGTGCAATAATAAATTTAATTTCGACATATCGAATTTCTTGATATATCGGATTTTTCTAATGGAACGGATAAGTCCGGTTTATCGAGACTGCCTATGTAGTATTCTTTTATATAAAGTATCGGGATACAAACTAATGAGATTTTTAAATTTTATACGACACCAATTTTAATTTAAAGATTTTATCCAATACACTTCATCAAATTTTCACTTATTTTGTATTTTAATAAATACAAGAAAAAAATTGGTGCTCTTGTAGATCATAGTATGTTAGTACTTATTGAAGGTATCCTGATGGTTAACGACGGAGCGTTGGTTGTTAGAAGTTTTCCTTTTTGTTGATTCGAAAATCTTTCAATTGATCCACGGAAAATAGGTAAATTATTCATTTGAACGGAAATAAAGATCAAATATTTTCTATTCGCTTTAATTCTTTAAATGCAATCATGATAGGGCGTTAATGAACGAGTATAAAACATGATGTATTTTTATTTATAATTACCAGTTTATAATGTGTAAGTTTTACTATTGACATTATCTGCACGTGTCTCTTCAAATGACCAAAATTGTTTGCTAGGAAAATGAGTGTCTGAGACATTTTTTTTAAAATTGTAATATTTATTTCATTATATTTTTGATTAAACCATTAAAATATAATTAATCCTGAATTTTGGTCAAAAAATTCTCAGAACCTCCTAGCAAATAACCCATTATTATTTAATGACCTATTAAGATATGAGAACTGTCACAGCAAAAGGTGGGGATACAATTTTAAAATATTAGCTCGTGAAAAAAAAGTGATCGTACTAAATTTATACCAGATTTGTGCCAAATGGGCTCATTTATATATAATTGGCTCTAGATTAGCTTAAATTTGGATCATTTTTTATATGAATTTGAGCCAATTTGGAGCCAATTTAGAGCCAATGAGCCCATTTGGTACAAACTTAGTATAAAAATTTTTTGTAGGGAGTTGATTAAATGTACTACCATCTTTTGGTGTGGTATGTAACAATACCACTACATTAAATTTGTTAGAAAACATTAATACAGCATCTAGGACACTTAAGAACAAAATGGAAAGGTATTTGGCAATACCATTAGAAAACCAAGTTGATCCTCTGCTCTGGTGGCAAGTTCGACGGGAAGAATTTCCAATTTTAAGCCAAGTCGCGCGAGATTATTTGTGTATTCAAGCCACGAGCATGGCTTCAGAGCAGGCATTCTCAGTAGCCGGACTAACAATTTCACCATTAAGAAATAGACTGAATGTTGAAACAGCCAGAATAACATTATGTTTGAGGAGTTGGATTCGTGAAGCCATTTGTTAATTGGTTATTTGCATGTAGTTAAAGTTCAAATTATCGTATTGATCTTATTCTTAATAATATGAAAATGGTGGAAATCTTAATAATTTAGAGGTCTTGAACAAATTTTCTAAATTTAAATTGGCTGAAAGACCGGCCTTTTTGGGACCGGACCGGACCGGACTAATCCAACCCTAAGATAGGCATATATGGTTAGGAGCGTTCATTGGAGCGTATAAAGAGTTTCAGGTAGCTCAACACAAAATATTACAGATAACAATCCATCACTTATAACACCATTAATTTTTGAAAAATGAATTTAAACGTGCTGTACCTTATAGTTGTATATTATGCACTCAATATTATTTTCGTATTCTTATTGTTTTATTTTTACAAACGAACCAAGTTTTGCCGCAATTGCAATCAACATATTTATTTTAATTTGTTCGATTTTTTGTTTCAAGAAGAATGGTTTATAATTATCTTTTAATAGACATAATCGAATATATTTTGGATTTAAATGAGAGGTAAATTTTTTTTAAGATCAATAAATAGGCTTTTTTTAAACATACTAAACTTCGAAGATGGTGAATTTATATAAGGGCAACCTTCATATGCACTTGTATTTAATTCTGAAGACAATTGCGATATTACATGGGTGTTGTGATACTTGGATCCTCTTTTAGGTATTCATCCATATCGTTATAGAATTCCCAATCACTTTGAACTGCCTCTTCACCAGTACTCATAATAATATCCTTTACATTACGATACTTTTGATGCAAAGCATCCCACTTTTGTTGAATTGATGCTTTGTACGGTCTTTTATACCCGAACTTGAACTGGTAGAAGTCTGCAAATTTAAAATAATATCATCCCAAATTCGCCCTTTTTCTCTTGGATCTCTTACCCGTTGCAATGCATGTTGTTTTTGTCCATAAGAATTCGTGTTTCTGATGACGTCCACCTATGTGCTGATTTATTGCCGGTAGAGGGTATATTGAAGAGCAGAATTTGCATTTGCAGTTTGTGAAAGATTTTCTTGATCGTGATTGGCAGTTGGAGTTGGTACCTAAAAGAAAAATATTTATAAAAATTTAATTTAAAATTTTTTACAAGCAAACAAATCTGTTTCAAAAATATATATTTATTACTTCTTTATCTTCAGCATTATGATTATTCAAGATTAAAGAAGTCATGGGATTCATAAAGAGTTGTGCAGCAGAATATTGTTGTTGAAGCAACATATGAAGGTTTGTATAATCTGCAAAGGGAGAAACAGGAACATTTTGAATCACTGCTGGAGAAGTTCCTTTCGTTTGTTGAATAGTTTCTTTCTTTCTTTTATTGCGATTTTTTGGACATAATGATGGAAAGAAGATGATAATAAAATGAAGAGAGTTTGCTCAAACGATCTTTATTTAAATTGATCGTAATGATTGAACATTACTTCGATCACTATCCAATCACATTGAGGAAGCTGCGTGAGAACCCTCATAATTTAGATTTTTTTTGGAAACGACGT
>NQWY01001370.1:0-12691 GCA_019425655.1 Rhizophagus prolifer
AAGGATTCGGGGAAATATTTTGGGCGTTATATAATTGTAAGTACGTGTTACCAAATTATTGGGATCACCTCCTTGCATAATACGTTTATATTTTCCGGCGTTTGTTATTTCAATATATACTTTATAAAGCAGAAAAATAAATTTTTGTTTTTATTTTTTAGACACATAGAACGATCTAAAATTTACAGTAATGGGTAAACGTAAAACCAAAAGAAAGCCAAAACCAAAAAAGAAATTGGTGCTTGATACTCACTTTGATTGTATCGCCTGTCACCATGAGAAAAGTGTCGACGTTAAAATGTAAGATCCAAATAAACTTCTTTACCGTTAACGTCTGAAAACAACTAAAGGAGTTTTAATTGTAATTAGGCAACGTGATGCAAAAGTTGGTAACTTACATTGTAGAATATGTGGTATTAAATTTCAATCAACTATTAATCGTAAGAATTTTCTCATTATACTCATTTGTTTCGTTTCAGCTTTAAGTGACCCTGTTGATGTATATTATGAATGGGTTGACGCTTCACAAACAACAAAACCTGAAGACTCTCGTGGTTTATCAGATGATGAATTAGATTATCATGACAAGGATTTAAGAAATATTAGTGATGCCGAAGATGATAGTAGACTAAGAGATAGAGGAAGAACCCCAGATTTTGGAGAGGATGATGAGGATTACGATTAAAAGAGATTTAATAAGTCATTAGCAATTTATTTAGTGGAACAGCAATAATAATATTTTTTTTCTTGACCAAATTTGCTTGAAGTGGAAAAAGTCTTTTAAAATAAATTAAGTTTTGTGATTTTGTACAAGATTATGTTATTTACAGAATATATTTACCGTGCAGAATAAAGCATAAATCAAAATACATTAAAGAATATGATATCGATAATCGTTGATTAGAAATGGAGTTGTGGGTTTAATTAAAGAAAACGATTCTGAATGTTCTTTTTGAATTTCGATCACATGATCATGAAATCGGTTTAAATAAACAAAAACAAATTATAAATGATCGTCATTCTCATTCACTGTATTACAACTTTCACACAGATCGTTTGTGGATAATGGATAATCAAAAATCGTACAACTCTGCTATCTTTTATCATCATTTATCAGCTTTTTTGATAAACAAAAAAATTTTAAAAATTTCTGCCAGTTTATTAGATCAACTAGATAAAATGCGAACTGAGAAAACACATATATACATGTATTTATTTTTTATCCAAAGAAAAAAAATATTCTCTTTATTCTCGAATATATTTTTGCTGGTAAATTTTTTTTTACGCGTTTTTTTACGTGTCTTTTTACGTGTCTTTTTCATTAAATCTTTCAACTTTATGTACTTACAATTTTTTTTACATTTCAAAAAGGTCAAAACTGAACCAATTTATCGTAATATCTATCATTTTGAAAATAGTACATACTAGAAAAAGATTATAATCCAAATGAACTCATTAAAATTTACCACATATTCACATTCGTTGTATTCAAATCGTCCAAGTAATATGCTTAGAAATCTATCATCATGTCATATTCTTTTTGCCTCACAAAATACTTCGATAATACGTTCATATTTTACCTTAATACATACTCATAACAGAATATCTTTGAATAATAATAATAAATCCATTTTTCTTTATTCTCATTCAAACACCATTAATCATAAAAGATATTTTACTAATTTTTTTTTATCAAAATTTTGGTCAACAAAAAAAACACTTAAACCTGTTCTCTCAAACTCACAAAAATTTTTTGATACATCGACAACGTCAAATCTATCCATAACTACTTTACCAGGAACCAACAATAAAGCCTATATCTATTTATCCACATTCTCCTGTATTTCCTATTCCTAGTAAACATAATAAGTTGATACTATCTCCTGGTGGATCTGGTTTACCGAAAAACTCTGAAAAATTAATTTCCACGAAAAATGATGAAAATTATCATAGTGTAGGTTGTGGAGAAGATAGTTTTTTTTTAAGATACGATGCTTTGGGTGTAGCTGATGGAGTTGGTGGTTGGCGTAATGTTTCTTTACGTAATACTGGTAATTATTCATATTATTTTTATGTCCTAAAGAGGGCAACATTAGTTAAAATTCATAATGGTCTAAAAAAAAAAATTGATCTGATTCTAAACTAATAGTCATGCATCAATACAATTTCTTCTTTAATATCTTAATAATGAAAAAAATTCTTCTTTTCTTCGTATTATTATAATAGTTGCGAATTCAGCTTTATATGCTCGTAAACTGATGCATTATTCGTATGTAGAGCTTGAAAAGTATGATAATGTTGAAGATGAGAAGAAATATAATGATGTTAATCCCGTTGATATATTACAAGCAAGTTATAAAAAAACGATTAGTGAATTAGAATTAGAGGTAAATTTCTAAATGATTTTTCTGTATTAAAAGATTTTGTATTTAAATTTTTTTTTAATCACTAAGGGAGTTATTGGATCATCAACCGCACTAATTGCGATATTACGAGATGATGAATTAAGAATATCAAATGTAGGAGACTGTGGTATAGGTGTAATCCGTTTTAATGAATTTATATTTCGTAATGAGGAACAACAACATTCTTTCAATTATCCTTACCAATTAGGTACAGGCTCATTTATTACTCCAAAAAATGATTCGCAACAATTTACTGTTAAAATTAAAAAAGGTGATATTATAATTATGGGTAGTGATGGTATATTTGATAATTTATTTGAATGTGATATAATTGAAGAAATTAAGGATAAGGAACTTGATCCTCAAATGATAAGCGATGCTTTGGCTTGGAGAGCAAAACAAGTGAGTGTTGTGGAGGATAATCCTTCTCCGTTTCAATATCGTGCTCATCAAGAAGGTTTACCTTATCAAGGTGGTAAAAGAGATGATATTAGTGTACTGGTTGCTATAGTGACCGATAATAACTTGGATAGATTAAATTGTTAATTTATATATGTGCATCATCTATATAAGCTTAAAAATTATGCTAAGCAATGAATGTTATTATTAAATATTTGAAATAAGTGAAGATTAACGGACTATATATAAGCATTTTCTTTTCATAAAATCAAATTTTATTATCATAGAATTGAAATTTATGTAATATATATAACATTGTAATATTATCAGAAATGTTGCTGTTTTTTTACAAGTTAATAAATATCCAAAAAGTGAAAACTCCATGAATGTAATCTTTTATAATCTTTCTAATAATGATATTTAGACTTTTTTAAATAAACATAAATTATGAATCCCATCGTCTTTTACGTTGCTGATCTTTACTAGAAGATGATTTTGAAGTCGAAGAGGAACCTGTATTGCTTGAGCGTAGTAATCCTAATTCGGATTCAGCTGATGAAGCTTTTTGAAAATTCATTTGAAATTTCGACTGGAAACCACCCATACTACTACTACTACGATCAGATTTACTACTGGCACTAAGTTGTGGTGGTGGAGGTATTTGTACACCTCCTCCAGCTCTTCCGCTTCCTAATGGAATGGCATTCGAACTAGATCCCGATCCTCGACCTGATTGACGCTGACCTCCACGACCTCGACCTCTGCCACGGCCACTTCTTCCACTTCTGCCACGTCCTCCTCGAATCATTTGCCTTGATTTTCTGAATCTTGCGTTCTATCATTAATGATTAATAAAATATATTAAACCAACTACATTCAATCTGCAGATCCAAGACCAACAGGTCCTATTTTAAATCTAGGACCAGTTGCAGAATTACCTACCTGCATAGCCAGATCCATTAATGAACTTGGAACAACTTGTCCAGAAGATTCCAAATTTCTTACTAAATCACCCGCAAATTTATCTTCTTTTTGAGTAATGAGAGTATAAGCTGTACCCTTTTCACCTAGAATATTATTTCGTAATATTAACTAAGTATCGTGTTACACTGCTTTATTAGTTTATTTGCTTTCAACATACCAGCTCTACCAGTTCTACCAATACGATGTACATGAGAATCAATATCCCTCGCAATATCATAATTTACTACAGTCTTAACAGCCTTTATATCGAGACCTCTTGCTAAATAGTTAAAATAATTAAGATAACTCAATCAATATTTAATTTAAATACATGATTACATACCAGCTACATCCGTAGCAACCATGATGGGAAATTTATTATTCTTGAAATCTCTCAATACTTTGTCACGTTCAGCTTGCATCATATCACCATGCAACGCACCACCTAGTTTAGATAATAATAGTCAAAATCTTTCTTAAGGGTTGTAAAGAATAAAAAAATATCCACTTACAATCAAAACCTGATTGTTGCAAGTTTAAAGATAATTCGTCAACACCACCTTTTCTACTAACAAAAATAAGCACACTTCCCTCTTTTATTCCAACAGAAAAAAAATTAGATTTTCTGAATAATTAATTAAGAAAAGTTTTGCAGATTTAAGATAACTTTTTCAAATAAAATAAAAATTGATACTTTACCGACACAAAACGAAGCCAAACGTGTGATTAACCATTCCCACTTATATCCATCTTCAGTTAAAATTTCAATTACTTGTGTTATATCGGTATTTGCCTTAAAATTAATAATTAAATTCATCAATCCTATTTACCTTAATGGATAACAGAAAAATTAATTTGTAAATAAATTTTTAAGCGTACTTGTCCAACGTATCCAATCGAAATTCTCACAGGTTCTGTTGTCACTTCTCGAGCAAGAGCCTCCACTTTTTTAGGAAATGTTGCACTAAATAGCAATGCTAAAATTTATAGGGCGATTTAAGTCAAATTTTGACTAAAAAAAACGATATAAATTATAACTAATATTCATTTATTACTTTGCCTGTCTGGTCTGATATTATCACATATTGACCGTACTTGAGGCTCTAATATATCATAGACTTAGTAAGCAAATGAATTACTCGGAGACAAAAAAAAAATATACAGGAAAATGCTTACCAAATCCTAAATCGAACATACGGTCGGCTTCATCAAGAACCAAAAAACTAACGCGTCGAAAATTTGTCGCTTTCATTTTTACCATATCGATAAGTCGCCCCTATTTTCAAAATGAAAAATTTAAAAAAATTTAAAATTTTTTTTTTTATAAAATCATAAAACATATGTAACTTATAAACTTACTATTACTTACGGGAGTGCCAACTAAAATTTCAACTCCGCCCGGTCTCAGCTCTTTGAATTGGTCCATTTTCGAAGCACCTCCATAAACTGCTGCAACTCTACATTGTGTAAATCAAGGATTTGGAAAGCAGAGAGTAGTATGTGCGTCGCTTATGATTCCATTTCTACCAATTATGAGATAAAATTTTATAGCGTTTAATTTCTACCTCAGACCATAAGCCTTTGCAAACTTTTTAGCTTCAATAAATATCTGACTAGCAAGTTCTCTAGTGGGTGCTAATATCAACCCGATGGGGCCTTCGCCTAAGTAATGTCATTTGTTTAGAAACAAAATAATATTATAATTTCATATAGTGGCAAGATAACAATAATTACCTTTAGATAATTCTTCTTGATCCATTAAGTGTATTAGCATTGGCCATATAAAAGCCGCAGTTTTACCAGAACCTGTTCAAAGATAATCAGTAGACTAAACTTATGAAATGAAAAAGAGGTGATACTGTAATTATTGTAGAACCTGTTTTCGCGATGCCTATAATATCTCGACCTGATAGTGCGACAGGAACTGCCTAAAACAAGTATTTATGAGAAATGATTAATGTGATATATTTAATAGAACGACGAAGTACTTGTTTTTGAATTCCAGTAGGTTCTGAATATCCGTGTTTAATGATAACGTCTAATAAAGCCTCGTCAAATCCAAAATGAGCGAATGAAATACAAGGCTTCGCAACATCAGCACCTGATACGTGCATGTCTATGTTGAATTATATTATTTAATTAGGTATTATTTTTTGTAAAAAGAAACATGAAAATTATAAATACATATAAATTACCAAGTTCTTTTCGGATCTGATCAATTCGTTCTTTAGACAAATTTGCAATATCAGGGTGTTCTTCATAGAAGAATTTTTCAATTTCAGGATAATCAATCTGAGAATGATCTACAAATAAAAAAAAAATTAACAAATAGCATGATCACGTAATAAAAATAAAACAAAAAAATACAAGATTGACATTTTACCAACAGCTTGGAGGGGTTCTATGTCTTTCCGCTTTTGTTCTATGACTGGATTGTCATCAGAATCATATCTGAAAATAGAAAGATGACCAATAGTGAATTAAATTAAAGAAATCGAACATTAAAATTCTATTACTTAAACTTACTCAAGTTGTGCATCAATAGCTCGAGCGGTAGCATAAACCTCTTCGTCTGAATTAACATTCTAAATTAAACCTGTCAGTAAATAATTTGACGCGTCAAAGTAAGACGTATTTTTTTAAATAAAAACGTACCTCATCTTTTTCGATTGGACGTTGACTTTTTCCGACTTCAATACCTTTCTTTTTCATATGATTAACATAACTCTCCACAAAATCTTCATCTTCAATATCGTCACGTCTAATCTGCATTAAAGTTACACAAATGATAATCCGAAATTTTTAATTTTTCGGCTGGTTTTTTTAAGAAAAAAGTGAAAATATATACTTTTTCTTGCTGAGGTTTATTGAGACTTTCTTTCTGAACTTGATTATCGATGTCCAACATGAAAGCGTCCAATGGATCATCTTCCTCTTCGTCTATCGCTTTCGATTTGATCTCAGGTTGAATGCTTCGATTTCTTTGAATTTCTTTATCAGCACTATATCCCTGGGGCACAAAACCTTGAATTCCTATCATAATATATTAATATAAATTCTTAGAAATCAGATCATTATGCGGAAAATTATGTATCAAACCTGTTGAGGTTCGAGGAGGTGGTGGTCTGTCATCCTCCAGGTTACCAACATAATCTTCGTTCATATTAAAAGTATCTGATTTGTTACTTGAAACAGACTTTTTTTCTAAATAAAAGTAATCGAGTGAAGGAGGTTTTTGTCGTTGTTGCTCATCAGAATCAAGAATTGATTTAGACCTATTTGAAGAACCAGAATGTGAAAACCCAAATCCAAACGGCTTAGTATGCTTTTTTGAATTCATTATTTAAGATCTTTAAAATATGATTCTCAAGATATCCAACTTAAAGCTGATGACTCAGCATGTTACACTTGTTATAATATAAATAGATAATTTATCGCCCCACGTGATAGATTTGTATCATGCAGGTCACCTTTTTCCTGCGGGAAGAAATTTACATGACAAGAATATATTTAATAGTTTTAATTTAGTCTAGAGCTTTCATCGAGAAATAACAAAAAAGAAATCGTCTTTTTTCTTTACATACATGCACAGAAACAAGATCTATGTTGCATGTTTTTTATTTTATAACGCATTGATACAACAAAAGATAAAGAATAAAATTCCCAAGAAACAGTCTATGTTTAAAGGGGTAAAAATAAAGCAAAATATAATTTTATACGAGAAGTAAAAAAAAAAATTACTAAAATAAGCTTGTACTAATTAATTGTATTACTATAAAGAATAAAATGACACGAATATATCAAGAAATCACAAGCATCATTGCAAAATCAGCATTTATAAATTTAAGAGCGTTCACCACGAAGACGACGGGCCAATTGGATGTCCTTTGGTTGAATAGTAACGCGTTTGGCTATAAAATAATAATCAAAATTAATATAATACTTTACTAATTATCAGCAACTTCTGCGCCTCACATACCATGAATAGCCGCAAGATTTGTATCTTCAAAAAGGCTGGTGGGTTACTATGATATAAAGAATTAAGAAAGTCTAATTACCTCACTAAGTATGCTTCTGCAGCCTATTGTGTTAAAAAAGAGTTAGTAATTAATATAACATGCGCAGCATCTTTAATGTTTAATAAATAAAACATACTTCTTGAAGAGCACCAATAGCGCTAGATTGGAAGCGTAAGTCCGTTTTAAAATCTTGTGCAATTTCACGAACAAGACGCTGAAAAGGTAACTTGCGGATCAAAAGTTCAGTAGACTTTTGATAACGTCTGATTTCACGCAAAGCTACAGTACCAGGTCTGTAACGGTGAGGTTTTTTGACGCCTCCCGTAGCTGGGGCCGACTTACGAGCAGCTTTCGTGGCGAGTTGCTTCCTAGGAGCTTTTCCTCCGGTACTTTTACGAGCGGTTTGCTATGAAAAGGTCAATTTTAAAAATTGGATGAGCTTACTGGCCTCGCTGGAATTTCACAAAAAGAAAAGCAAGAGAAATAAATAAGTTTATACCTTAGTACGAGCCATATTTTTAGGTTAGTGTGTTAATAGTGAGAAAAAAGTAAAGATTTTGGGTGGTTATTTTATAGTTTTGTAATATAAAAAGAATTGGAAAATTTTTCTCTTGAGTATTTTTTTTATACTTAAATGATGGGAAAAAAAAATTCAGACCACCGAAAAAATGGCTGGAAAAAGGAAAAATAGGGATATATGTGAGAAAGTGAGCAAATGACGTAAATGACGTCGGATATCGGAGTCAGTTGTCAATTACCACACTATAAATACTTTTATAATTATTATAAATAAATACTTCATAACTTTTCCAATTAGATAAGCAAGCCCGACTTTTGTCATGTGATAAATAGGATTCAACCAGTGACGCGAAGTGATATATTATCACATGATTATACGTGTAACTATTAGGTAGTGATACTAGTAACATCACATGTATACTACGGAAAAGTTGAACGAACCATAATTAATTGATTTTCCTTTAAAGGAAATGGTTCACTACATGATTTATTAAGCGCCATAGTTTCAACCTTTCTTTAAATTTCTTTTATTATAAAATGCCTACTGAATATCAACTTCTTTCTCTAAATGAAACTAATTCAAATCATTCTGATGAAGGCTCTACCATAATACCTATGGTTACAAGAGGCGCATTCGCAATACCTAGAGGTTCTGTAAGCCGTCAGGAACGTAGAGCTCCGATTCCATGGTATTTAGACACTTGCAAATTGACCAAAGTGTGGACTACATTTAGTTATTCTAAATATTGTGACATTTATCCTTCACATTATTAATCACTTTTTTTTTATTGAATACTTAGATTGTTATTTTTATCGTTATATCGTCCTGGGTAATATTAGTTATTTGGCAAGTATTACGGTTGGGAACTTCGCAGCCAATTACTTATGAGAAATAATAAATATTATCAGTTATATATAGAGAGAGAACAATATTAAAGGCAAAAGGCGAATATTAAGTATAGAATAGTTAAAGCATAATTTTTTTTATTTATCTTCAATAAATATATTTTTCGTAACCATAGTAATATAATTTTTTTACGAATAAAAGAATTTTTTGACATAATGTTAGAATAACAGAAATGAGATCGACTTCTGTGTCACTTATTTGCTCCATCTTGCATTCAAGAAAAAATTTTTTTTTTAGATCTTCATATTTGATTTTCTTTTAAGACTTTCACTTTTAGTGAGTTTTATTAATTTTCTTTTATTTCCTGTCATTTCTTTTTTCTTGCTTATGATAATAGTAAAATTTTTATTGTAGTATAATGTCTGCCCCAATTCCAGCAACTTATTCAGACATTGGCAAATCTGCTAACGATCTATTTAGCAAGGACTTCCCAGTCGGTTCATTTAAGCTCGAATCTAAAACTACTGCTCCCAATGGTGTGGTAAGACCACAACGAACCATTTAAACTTTAAATTTGTCGTTCGTTAACAATATAATCGAGAAAACAGTTAAATTCACAATTCCAATTTTTTTAGTCTTTCACCCTCACTGGTCTAAAAGACACAAAGAGTGGTAATATTAATGGAGAACTTAAATCTAAATATTATTATCCAAAAGAACGTTCACTGGAAGTTGGACTACAAGTAATATATTAAATGGTCAAGTTGAACTTGAAAATAGTCTTGCAAAAGGTCTTAAATTAGATTTAGTTGCTAACATTCAACCGGCAAGTGGAAATAGGAATGTTAGAGGAGGGTTCACTTTTAAACAACCAGGGCTTCATACAAAGGTTTATCTTGATGCTCTTAAAGGCCCTACCTTCCAAGGAGATATCGTAGTTGGTCATGAAGGATTTCTTATTGGTTCGGAGGGCTCATATGATGTTTTGGAGGGAAAACTAACCCGTTATGGTGTTGCAGCGGGTTATACTCATCCTGAATATAATGTTGCCCTTCGCGTAACTAATTCGTTGTCTGCTTATACTCTTTTATACTATCATCGTGTGAGCTCTGAAATTGAAGCCGGTGCTAAGGCTCATTGGGATAGCCAAACGAATAATCCTTCAGTTAATTTGGAGTTTGGTGCCAAATATTTCTTGGATCGTGATGCTTTTATCAAAGTAAGGGCAAAGTTGATAGTACTGGTAAAGTTGGTATTGGATATACACAAGCACTCCGTCCTGGCGTTAAAATCTCTTTTGGAGGTAGCATTGACACGTCTCGTTTGAATGAAAATGCACATCGTTTCGGCATTTCTATTAATTTAGAATCTTAAAGTGTTGGTTTAAATTTTTGTATGTATTATTATCAATTAAAATATTAACATTTAATCTGTATTGCTTATATAACTTAACTTTTATTTTGTAGCAAATTTGACTTTTAAATTACTATATAATTTTGCGCTATAATCACCGGTATACATATTAAGTAATTTTAAATTATTAAAGAATTTAAAGAATATATGCGTAACCTACCTTTTACGCTTATTATTTTATTGTATTTTTTGTGTGTTGCGTAATCTCTTTCCTACCTTTTCAGACTCGACAAACATAACTTTCTGATGTGGTAAAATATCTAATCCAACGCTGGGGGGGTATTGACTTGTTTTTTTCGTAAACTTTCAATTTTCGGATTTGAATATTAGAACAAGTGTAATTTGGAATATCAAATTCAAGACTATGACAGTAATTAAATGGATTTAATTGTTAATTTAATTTTGAAGAAATATACACGTAATGTTATAATAACTTTACCTAATAGGGCCTACTTCCAGCTCTGCTACGGCAGAAAATGAAGTAGCTCCCGTAACCTATGAAATAATGGTGATATTAGTTGTCACGATATATAATAAGAGCACTTCAAAACTTTATACCTTGACTTTTATTGATTGTTCTGTGCCACCCTTTAAATTATTAATAGTCCATATGATATTTTTGACTCGATTATCATATTGAAATGATTGATCATTCGTTTCATCCGTGTTTTCATTCGAGACACTAATAAAAATATTAGGTTCAGACTTCAGATTAAAATGGACATGGCTTTATTTAGCAGATAAGTTTTAAATAAATACCTCTGTGTTACACGAGGTAAAGGTACAGTTAGTGTACATTTGCTCACGAACTTATCTTCCGGAATATCAGCTCGAATTTTGATAGTGACATCCATTCTATTTGGACATCTTGGGACACGCAAAAGAGTTGGGAAAACTCGAAATGGCAAACTAACGTCACCAGATATCCGATAGCTTGAATTATTTAAATTTATTAAGCATTCGATAACAAAAAAAAAATCTATAATAAGATAAAAATGTTACTTCATAATTGTAGTCTCTCCCTCTGGTGGAAAAATGATCATTCGCCTATATTCATCAAAATCTTGATAATAATTGTTACTACTTAATTAAGATTAAAGTAAACAGAACTAAAGAATTAAGATATAGCAAAACCTACCTGTATGATCCACTGAATCATGGAACTTATAATCATCAAACACGATCCCATATTTATCACCTATGTTTTCGATAAGAAAAGTTTATTATTGCATATGCAATTGCTTTAGAACCTTTTCCTCTTACTTGATATATCTTTGTCTCTTCCAAGTACAATATTAGAATTTAGTCCCAATCGAATTTCGGGATTTCTTTGCAAATAACTCTTAATTTGAATTGATCCATTAATTTCTGATCGCACTGTCATTCCCTAATTTAAAATTGGTTGAATATATATACATTAAATATTTGTATTCAAATTTAAAAGTTCTGAAAGAGTCTTACATTAGATGCAAAGGAGGCAACGAGTTGTTCAATTATGTCAATGTAGACTTCATTTTGTTTAGAGCTTCTTTCATCACGTGAATGTATAATTGGTCTATTTCTTGAAGACCCTAAATTTGTCCCTGGAGCTTTTAACTGAAAATTTGACTCGAGTTGTTACATTATTATATATACTATAATTAGAGAAATATCAAATTCAACCTTAGCTAACGAATTAATGATTATATTTTCGCGTTTAACTGGTATTGGATCTTCATATACATAAGATTTCAATTGATCGGTCAAGGTTGTCTGAACATATCCGTAATCCTAAAAAAAAGAAATTCTTGTTAACAAGATAATTAGGCTTAAGAAAGGTAGAATTGCACTTACAATTATTTCGTCAAGTAACTCGTAAACTAAACTAGAATTTAATCGTAAACATTCTTCACTTAAAATTCCACAAAAGTCCTTTATCAAAGTTGCGATACGTCCAAGTAATTCATAGATCATAAAGGGTGAAACATTGAACTTTGTAGTGCAAACAAAATAAAGTCCTTGTATATTTGTAAAAAGAAAATTAACACCGTCCACATTAAATATTGGAGGCGGGTCTAGTTCGGTTCCATGATCTTTTTGCCAAGTTTTTAATCTATCGAGAAGAAGGTCAGGTGCATCTCGAGGAG